>JAPUBX010001888.1:0-180194 GCA_028672205.1 Proteocephalus fallax | reverse complement strand
GTCTAGAGACTATTGGAGGCAGTGAGCTAATTAGAGAATGCCTGGTCGTTTATGTTGGGGTTTCACGAAGAGACTTCTAGGAATCCGTTGTTCTTTCTTAAGTATTTACCCTTTGTCTAGAGACTATTGGAGTCAGTTGGGTTATGAGAGATTACCTGGTTGATCATGTAAGCGGTTACACGAGGTGACCTTCCAGGAATAAGTTGTTGCTCCTTTTTAGTATTTACTTTCAGTCTAGAGACTATTGGAAGCAGTAGGCTAATTAGAGAATGCCTGGTCGTTCATGTTTGGCGGTGACACGAGGGTGACTTTTCGATGAATCCTGTTATTCTCTTTTTAGTATTAACCTTGTAGTCTAGACATTATTGAGGACAGTCGGCATAATGAGAGAATGCCTGGTCGTTTATGTTGGCGGTGACACGAAGAGACCTTCTAGGAATCCGTTGTTCTTTCTTAAGTATTTACACCTGAGTACTAGAGACTATTCGAGTCAGTTGGGTAATGAGAGAATGCCTGGTCGATCATGTTGGCGGTGACACGAGGTGACCTTCCAGGAATAAGTTGTTCTCTCTTTAGTAATTGCTCCGAGTCTAGAGACTCTTTGACGCAGTCGGCTAATGAGAGAATATCCGTGTCGTTCATGTTGGCGGTGACACGAGGTGACCTTCGATGAATCTGTTGTTATCTCTTAAGTATTTACCCTTAGTCTAGAGACTATTGGAGTCAGTTGGGTTATGAGAGATTACCGGGTCGTTCATGTTGGCGGTGACACGAGGTGACCTTCGATGAATCTGTTGTTCTCTCTTAAGTATTTACCCTTAGTCTAGAGACTATTGGAGTCAGTTGGGTTATGAGAGATTACCGGGTCGTTCATGTTGGCGGTGACACGAGGTGACCTTCGATGAATCTGTTGTTCTCTCTTAAGTATTTACCCTTAGTCTAGAGACTATTGGAGTCAGTTGGGTTATGAGAGATTACCGGGTCGTTCATGTTGGCGGTGACACGAGGTGACCTTCGATGAATCTGTTGTTCTCTCTTAAGTATTTACCCTTAGTCTAGAGACTATTGGAGTCAGTTGGGTTATGAGAGAATGCCTGGTCGTTCATGTTGGCGGTGACACGAGGTGACCTTCGATGAATCTGTTGTTCTCTCTTAAGTATTTACCCTTTGTCTAGAGACTATTGGAGTCAGTTGGGTTATGAGAGATTACCGGGTCGATAATTTTGGCGGTTGCACGAGGTGACCTTCCAGGAATACGTTGGGTTACACGGGGTGACTGTTTAGGATAAAAGAACTTACCTTTTTATCCAATTGAATGAAATAAAATATCAAGAGTTTGTTAACGAGTTTTGTTATGGTCAAATGGTTGTCAGCTCATTGCTTGTTTTTACCAACAAATGCTGTCATTCAGTTTTTAAAAGCATTCTGCAGATTGTGCTAGAGTAAACATGTCTTACAATTACTTATTTTTTGTGTCACGAAACACACTGACTAAACAAATGAACTCTCAATGGTATAGTCAGTGGCATTGATTTGCAACGGTTCTTCAAAAAGCTGCGGATTTCGTTCTTCAATTATATTATTAAGTAATAATAATAATTTAATTCGACTATTAATCACTTTTGTAAAACTCTGATTGCTTTGATTTATTTTGCATTTGAAGAAATTCGAAACAATTGTTATATCGCGTATTGCCTTTTTCACCACCAATCGGAAGACAGAAGAACAAATTTGTTTATTATGTAACACCCCTTGTTTTACTGTGTAACTTTACATTTCAGGACCGACGCGGGTTTTCCCATTAACTTCCGCTCAGAACCCACGCCCGGCGCCATTACATAGTGTCAGAGTGGCAGACCTTCGCCAAGAAGCCCTTCCTGCAAATCACTCTCCTATCTCCACGCCACGCGAACACAATTATACTGCGGATCCCCATTCTGACGATTAATTATTCCCACCTTGTTATTGACCGACAAGCATTTCATTACTATATCATCTATTCAGTACATCTGCCTCTCCAGTCTCCCTTTGTTTTCCACCGGTCGAACCTGGGAAACAAGACTCATTATACTCGTTCTAAAGACCCTCTTTTGTCTAGCTCAAGCTCTACAGACGAAAAGGGTACTTCAATTAATAGGCGTTATGTGGTATTTATACGGGGGTGTGGGGCAGTTAGGCCAGTTGTCCAATGAGGCAGTGTGAGGAATGAGTCACCTAATCGATTTGATTGTCATAAGACAGCATGTTGACAGAAGGGGTGTGACAAGCGATGTGGTTACCTTTAAACGCAGCCTGGTTGTCTGCACGTTACGGATATTAATCAATTGAATTAACTCCAAAACTCTTTTCTTGCTGAACCACCGGTTACTAAACATAAATATCTCCTGCTTAAGCGGAGTTCAAATATTTCTCAGGTTTCCCACGGATATATCCTTACAAAAGCCGCATTCGGAAAATGTTATAAAAGCCTTTAAAGCCTGCCGTTTTGGAAAACTTCATGCGGTTCATATATTGCAGGCAAAAACAACAGCATCCTATATGGAGAAATAAAAAAAGCATCCTTTTATCCCAACATACGCATGACTTCGCTAAGGAGTGTGTTTTTCCAACATCAAGGGGCATAATTGGGAATCAATTTGCCCATCGTTAATTTACCGACCATGCAATGGGGTCTGTAAAGTGAGTTATTGTCTAATTTACAACGCCCAATCAGAAAAGACGAAATTCTTAAGGTGGGTGGTTAGGATAAACCACAGAACCCCTAACAATACGCGTTTATTACGGTTGGAACAGGAGATTTCCTTTTATGGTGTAAAAGTGCATAAATGCGCCAAGCCCTGTTTCCTCGCGTGTTTATCGTTCAAGCTTAGACAAAAGCACTCAAGTCTAGAAGAGTCACTCAGGTCTTCTGGCCTCTGAGCTGTCTTCAATGTGTTCCGGTTTGCGTGGCTACGGCTATACTGGACATAACAGTAACCAAATGTTTATTTTCAACCATAAATAACCATTGAAAATGTAATTTTCTGGATGTTGTGTCTCAAATTTGATTCAAGGAGGTGTTCCCGTTTGCGCGAGGTCTTCACTTTGAGTGTTGTTGCTGCAGGGTGAATAGAAGCTGGTTAATTGTTGATCAAGAGGGAAAAAGGGGTAAATAGATGTTCCATGATTAAGAATAAATTCCAACTGTGTTCTTTTTAATTGAATAAATTCCTTTTAATAGTCTTCATAAAACCATTTCAAGGTTCTCCAGTGGCCTAGCCTTTAAATTGGTCTGAAACCAATAAAAAACTCTCTTAAGGGAGCTGAAAGTCTCTGTTGCCAAGCGACCCCTACAAAACATCACATAATATATAAAAAAAGTTCTGTTATTGACAAAATACTTATTTTCGCAATAATGCAGCTAAAAATCATATAAAATTATACAATGTGATTTTCTGAATTTGTTCATGCAGAGTGTCGAGTTACTGGTGAGAATAATGATAATAATGATATCCACTGTCTAAAGGTCATGAGGACAAAAATATCCAGCATTAAAGTTTACAACTGACAAAATTGATACAATAATTGCCATTATTTACAGAAACTCCAAATAAATGCATTCACAGAACATTCATCCCTCGATTGCTTGTGTTTTCCCTTGTGTGTTCACCAAGAGATTGTCTTCCCTAACTACCCACACCTCCCCAGCGGTCTGTCTAGCGGTGTCTTCGCCGCCGAGTTGACTGGCGGGGGAGAACAGAATCCGGGAGTTACCCTGAGGCATGAAAGACCCCGCGATAACCAGAGATGCTACTAATCCGAATGCGTCGTGTAAGCGCAGGGAATACCGAAAATGGGACAAAAAAGGGTTGGATTTGATTCATTGAGAATCTGTATAATGATCTGGAGATTCCCTTACATTTGCCAACTTAATTCTTACTGTAATTTGCTGTGTAAATGAGCCATTTGCATAACAATAACTTGTCGAATGATGAATTTTAATCATTTAATCGGTTGACTGCAGTAAACCTGTCATTGACATCGAATAAAAAGCTGTGACAGGATTTGACTGGCAAACAGATTGCCATTCGGTTCCTCTCAACACCCAAAGGACTGGAATTGTAGGTTTGTTATTTGTTTTCCGATTGTCAGTTCATAATATAAAAGATTGGTGTACGAATTTCTTTGGGCCGGAAGAAGCTACTCTTTTCGATCAAAACGGAGCCGGCCACGCGTAGATTTTAAATTCGAGATGACGGGGTGGAAAAAATGCTCGGTAGGCGAAAACATTTCTCCGTAAGCTTATCGGGGCATAAGATTTACATGCGTCCCAGTGCGACCGGAAGTGACAGTTGAATTGGCCACTGCTGCATCATCTAACACACGTGGAACTGGGATTGATCGAATTCCAGATGATACAGCATCCGACTTCCGCCATCCAACAAGGCAGACTCCAATTCGCCGGATTACAGGCGATCGCCGCAACGCCCTGTAGAGTAGACTAGGATGGCCAAGGATAGCGGTGTGGAAGACGCAAATCTTTGTCCAACGGTTTATCTCTGTCTATGGAGTTGGTAAAACGCATTACATCATCGACCGCGGGCCACGCGACTTCATAACTTCCCCTACGGGTTTGGCAGACAACAATTCGCGGATTTTGGGTTTCTTTCAACCCTGACAGCCCCAAAGTCAATCGATACAAATTAAACGGCCATATTATTTGTTTAAAAAAACTCAGGAATATTTGTTGTTTGCCATCCTGATAATACATGTTTTTGCCAATTGGCTCAAGCATGGTTTGTTTTCAAAAAAGTAACAAAATTGCCTCATTGCCGAAACAAAATATTTCAGCGGACCTGGGGTATGGTGAGTCGACTGTGATAATTTGGGAAAGCGTTTATTTCCCCAAAAATAGGATGGTTCCTTTTCGCATAAGTCCACCTAATTTTTCCTCATTATATCGCGGTTTATTTGGGCGTGCGTTTTGAATATGGCCTTTCAATGGCCGCCATTACGTGTATGACAAACTTTGTATAATTTGAGGGATTAATTGGCCGTACTTTTTAATTTACCTTGTTGATATTTCTATAATTCTTCTTAACTTATTCTGCGTTTTCTACGGATAATCGCCACTTCCTTTAACATTTATGTTTATTGTACATTTTAACGCAAAACGTTTTGATCCTCGTGGATACCATTAGTATTATTTTAAAAATAATAATTATTTTTAATGACGACGTCGACCTGAAAAAAATAATCATGTGTTTGCACACAGGATTGGTCGTTAAAATGGATACCTCATTTTTTCATGCTGTCTTCCGTTAGGTTGCGGTTTCGTGCTTGAATTCCGTCATAGCGTTTTTGAAATTGATAACAAACACTGATTTCATTGGCCTGGACATTCTCAAATAGAAATCTCCGTCTAATTAGTAAAAAAAGCATTCTTTTACGGCACGGATGAACTAGCGTCATGCATGCTGTACTGACGATTTCCTGGGGATATTTAAGCGGTACCACGTGGGAGTAGAATCCAGATATCTAACAAGCAGATCGAGGATGCTGACAACCAACGCACATTGGTGTCCGAATTCATCCGAAATATACACTTTAACCGATTTCTGCATCCGGCGTTGCGTGAAAAAGCGACTATTCGTGGCAGAGGCCGACGAATGTTTGTCGGAGTGAACGCTGATTGGGTTTTTTAATCTTCAATCGGAAATGTATGCTTATTGGGAAAATGGAGTAGCTGGATTTGTTTACCTTGAAACGGTAATGAGCCAAGCCCTGTTATCAAAAAATAGGATTCGACTAAATCCACTTATTTATTACGAGTTTCGATTATTTCGTAATTTATCCTTGTCTAGGTTTTATTACAGTTAAAATTAATTTTGCGTGAAGTTTTGTGGCGAAAAGAAATTGGTTTATAATCGAGACTACAATTCATGAAAGTCGCAATTTTAAAACTCCATTGTTGTTAACTACGGATATTGAGTTGACAAAATTCAACGTCCGTTTACTATTGGCTTCGCGTTTGCAAGTAATTCCTTGAGTTTGAATGGCTATGAAGTTGTACACTTAATCTTTAATCCCACAACACTCCGACTTTAATACCACACAGAAGTGTATTTTAGAAAACGAATTGGTCTTTTAGAGATCTTTTTTCACCCTGAATCATTTGGAATCACGATGTTCTGTTGGGTCCGAATGACAACGCTTATTGCATATAGTTTTGACTGAAGGTAGATAAATGTAATCTATGCCATTTGAATGGAGAACAAGAAGCTCATTAACATATTCCTCCAAAATTGATTGGTCTTAAAAAAAGGATATTAAATAATTGTTTCGTATTTAAGGAATTTCCAGAAATATTAAGCTTTCTTGTGCAAAATTGTCACACCTTAGGGAAATTTTCCGATTTCCCCAACAAAATCCGGCAACCTGAATCCCCATTTAATTTCTTAAACTTTCAGCATCAGTTAATTTCTTGCTACTCATACCAAATGTGTAGTGCTATTGGCAATTTCTACTTCAACGCCAACTTCAACGTTCCGGGTAGTTATGTGACTGGACACACATTATTTTTTTCCAACAATTCCCCTGCATAAAGACATGTCTGTTGCGGACTAACAGCTTGCCATTAGTCGCGACAGCAAGAATGATAAACAAATCGCTCGTCTTACTAGAGAGGAGGCTCTCTCACTACAAGTCAACGCCCATGGTCCCGATACAAAGTAAGAACTCCGAAATTGCCAGTTTACATAATTTGTCTTGGTGCGTTCTCTGAAGAGAAGCACAAGCAATGCTGGGTGAGGGGACATAGGAGGCTGTATTGTTGCGGGGTTTTCATTGGCCCAACAGGTGACGGCGCCATAGTGGCTTTAAAAGTTTGAACATACAGACTCGGGGTGGGGTGGGATGAGAAAGATTCCACCCGCTAACAGGCTTTAATGGACCTGAATGACCGCTAGAATCAGAAATTGTGCCCGGGCGACAATTTGGAAATTTTATGGCTTTGATGAAGGTCAAAAGATGCCCAAAGACTCGACCTAAAGTTATACGCTGTCTCTGGCATAAGTATTAATATATTCAGTCTATTTTTGACTGTGAAACTTGCGAATTTACGGAAACAATGCGTTAAAAATGTTTGAATACCTTTTCAGTAAAGCTTCACTTATTTGCATAACTTGTAATTAAACAAAATTATCCCAGCACTTTGTTTTAGTATTGCAAACAATACAACGCCCATCTTGTGACCGGCAATCCCCCTTGAAATCTAATTACTTTAAACTAAGTTTAATTTGAAGTGTACAACGATGTGATCTTAATTTATTTTTTAATTTGCCAAAATATTTCCTGGGAATATCTTCAAAGTTATATCAGAGAATCGTAATGACCGCCCTAAAAATGTTTTCCCAAAATAATCAGAGTTTGAGTATTAACTAAATCAGTGCCTCCGTAATTGCATATCTGCGTGAGCCGCAACCATGGCAGGCCTTCCACTTAAGCTATGTCTTTTATTAATGAAAAAAATAGAGCATGGAAATCGTGATTTTTTGTGACTTTCAGTGATTATCGGAGCTTGCTGTCTTCGTTGAAGTTAACGTTAGCTGGGAAATTGAGGGCAATTTCGCCTAATTTAATATTGTTGAGACCACTTGATGAAGGTAATCGAGTTCTGAAAATTCAAGTCCAATTTACTCTAGTTAATCCTCTTTAAATAAGGACTCCACTTTTGAAATAGCCGAAATGTTGCTAAATTGTTTTCAATTTAGCTATAAAAAGAAGGTAGGGTCGTAAGATAGAAAATGCGAGGTTGGCATGCAGCAGAATATTCGCTTATATTGTGGTAGTGGTGTTAGCTGAAGTACGATTGGTTGTAGTAGTGGGCAGGAGTTGGTTAGAATCGATCGGGGGGAGGACAAGGAGGCTGCGGAGAAAGAGTAGAAGGAAGAGGCGAGGTGTAGAAGTAGCAAGCGGTGTTGAAGAGGTGGGCTGGGAGAAGTAGGAGGCTTAAAGGTAGAAGGAGGAGGAGGAGGAGGAGGAGGAGGAGGAGGAGAAAGAGGAGGAGTAGAAGGAAGAGGCGAGTGGTAGAAGTAGCAGGCGGTGGTGAAGAAGTGGGCTGGGAGAAGTAGGAGGCAGAAAAGGGGGAGAAGGAGGAGGAGGAAGAGGAGGAGGAAGAGGAGAAAGATAAAGAGAACGAGTAGAAGGAAGAGGCGAGTGGTAGAAGTAGCAGGCGGTGTTGAAGAAGTGGGCTTGGAGAAGTAGGAGGCTTAAAGGTAGAAGGATGAGGCGGAGGAGGAGGAGGAGGAGGAGAAAGATAAAGAGAACGAGTAGAAGGAAGAGGCGAGTGGTAGAAGTAGCAGGCGGTGGTGAAGAAGTGGGCTGGGAGAAGTAGGAGGCTTAAAGGTAGAAGGATGAGGCGGAGGAGGAGGAGGAGGAGGAGAAAGATAAAGAGAACGAGTAGAAGGAAGAGGCGAGTGGTAGAAGTAGCAGGCGGTGGTGAAGAAGTGGGCTGGGAGAAGTAGGAGGCTTAAAGGTAGAAGGATGAGGCGGAGGAGGAGGAGGAGGAGGAGAAAGATAAAGAGAACGAGTAGAAGGAAGAGGCGAGTGGTAGAAGTAGCAGGCGGTGGTGAAGAAGTGGGCTGGGAGAAGTAGGAGGCTTAAAGGTAGAAGGATGAGGCGGAGGAGGAGGAGGAGGAGGAGAAAGATAAAGAGAACGAGTAGAAGGAAGAGGCGAGTGGTAGAAGTAGCAGGCGGTGGTGAAGAAGTGGGCTGGGAGAAGTAGGAGGCTTAAAGGTAGAAGGATTAGGCGGAGGAGGAGGAGGAGGAGGAGAGGAGAAGAGGAGTAAAGAGAACGAGTAGAAGGAAGAGGCGAGTGGTAGAAGTAGCAGGCGGTGGTGAAGAAGTGGGCTGGGAGAAGTAGGAGGCTTAAAGGTAGAAGGATGAGGCGGAGGAGGAGGAGGAGGAGGAGGAGGAGGAGAAGAGTAAAGAGAACGAGTAGAAGGAAGAGGCGAGTGGTAGAAGTAGCAGGCGGTGTTGAAGAAGTGGGCTGGGAGAAGTAGGAGGCTTAAAGGTAGGAAGAGAAGGAGAAGAAGAAGAAGAAGAAGAAGAAGAAGAAGAAGAAGAGAAGAGAAGAGAACGAGGAAGAGGAAGAAGAAGAGGAGAAAGAGAACGAGTAGAAGGAAGAGGCGAGTGGTAGAAGTAGCAGGCGGTGTTGAAGAAGTGGGCTGGGAGAAGTAGGAGGCTTAAAGGTAGGAGGAGGAGGAGGAGGAGGAGGAGGAGGAGGAGGAGAAAGATAAAGAGAACGAGTAGAAGGAAGAGGCGAGTGGTAGAAGTAGCAGGCGGTGTTGAAGAAGTGGGCTGGGAGAAGTAGGAGGCTTAAAGGTAGAAGGAGGAGGAGGAGGAGGAGGAGGAGGAGGAGGAGGAGGAGGAAGAAGAAGAAGAAGAGAAGGAGAAGGATGAAGAGAAGGAGAACGAGAAGTAGAAGTAGAAGTAGAAGGAGGAGGAGGAGGAGGAGGAGGAGGAGGAAGAAGAGGAGAAAGAGAACGAGTAGAAGGAAGAGGCTAGTGGTAGAAGTAGCAGGTGATGCTGAAGAATATGGCAGATGATGATTAATAGTAGAAGAAGTAGTATGAGAGGGGGTTGTGGTTATAATTTCAGTGAAACCTGTGAAACAAGGATTTTATTTAAATTCCTCTCTGACAGTCTTGACTGAATTTTTACATTTGTAAATTTCGCTTTCAATTGCAAGATTAGAAATGTTTGATCTGCGAAAGAAGCTGCTTTTAATATTTAAACTTTCTGAATAGCCTTTTTTTAACATTCCAGCATAACTACAGACATCCGGGTAGGTGCAATTCAGTTCGCCATTTGATCTTGCACATAGCAAGACAAATGCTTTGGTGCTCCTTAACCAATCAATTTCGAAGGATTGCGATCAAACAATTATTGACCACCGGAATTTAAAATTCAAGAATTTATAAAATGCAGAAAAACGATTATATGACTCTGACTCTTTCAGTCGCCTTATCCCATTTCCCATTCAACCGCCCTAAAGGCTACAATAAGGAACTGGACGGTTTTCATTGGTTCACCAATAAACCAATCGGAATTGCGAACGCACATGAAGGAAAACTTTCATAAGGGCCGCATAGCAGCAAAAGTACTGATTGCAGGTACGAATTTTAGCATCAAAAGGAGGGCAATGGTCATTCCGGGATCAATTTGGATTATTTTCGTTGGTCTGTCTGCAAGCTACTCATTTGAATACGCGCGGTATGACGATGACGATCTACGATTGCGAAATCTCGACATTGGTAAGCCGGGTCTGAAATAATCGCAGATCAAACGTTTTTTGTGTTCCCAAATACGTTGAGCAAAATTTAGACTTTTGGTCTATTTAAGCCGCGTGCCCTACGAAAATCGACATTGGAAACCCAACCAAAAATGGCAAATGTCGATAATTTAATTATTTGTGCAGTCGTGTTTCCAGCAGTGAAAGAAACTGCAAAAATAACGAAGATAAATGGTTTAAAAGTGTTGGAAAGAGGCCGATGATAAAAGAATACAGACATTATATTTTGGAAATATTCCCTTTCTTTTGAATAAACCCGTTTTCGGCATCGTGTTTCGATTTTCGTAGATTCTCACGTATTTAAGTGATTTTGTTCACTACTATCAATCCTAAACCAACCAGGGTTGTCCGCACAGGTAGCTTTGTTCGCATTATTTTGAAAATAGAGAAAAGGCCAACATACATTGTGGATCACGAGTTTTCGATTAATTATATTCTAATCTTGAAAGTCTCGGGTTGAAGGTTTTTTTCCGTTTCTGGAATATTTATTACAGCTTTAGAATAAAATTTCAACGGCTAGTGTATCAGGTAGCTATAAACTGACAAATATAAACTACAAACAATAGTGATTCATTCACTTCTGTATGGAAGGGTTTAACTGATGATGGGCACTTTTCGAGGAGACTGGGATATATCAACCAGAGTCGTCTCAACTGCAGATATAACCCAACTCGAAACGGTCCAACCAGGTATATTACTTGGTCATAGTTCGAATTCCCGAAGTTTTCATCACTTGATTCCGCGTGGAAAGCTTCGACAGTTCCGACGACCAAAAACGATCACACAGTCCGGTGGACGAATGAACCACAATTTTCGTTTATCGGCACAGTCAAACAAACACAAACCATACTCGAAAGCGAAGATGTTGATGGAGTATTTTAAGAAAATCGCTTCCCCAATACTTTGGCTACAAAATGTGTACTGTTTTTAATTTGATCTTATCTTCCTTTTTGAATCGGTCACATTTAATTAATTGACCTCATGTTGAACTCTATTCACTGCTCAAGGTTATGGATTACCCGTGGTTGATATTTTATTGATGTATAATTAATTAGTTTTTTTATTATTCTCAAGCGTTTTAAAGTAGATATTAATCACGTTTTTTTGCAATTATAATGTTAATTTTTGTATGATATGTTTTAAAACGCCTAATATATATTCGTTGATTGCTAGGATATTATTTTGCCAGTCTGGAAAATTTACCTTCTTATTTAGAATTCGTGTTAACGTAATTTTCGTCGTCGTCCTTCGACAATTGCATTTCTCAAAATATAATAAATAGACAAAAATCTAGCAGAAACAGCAAAGAAATTAATTATTTGCTAGTTCATGTCTCCATTTGTATGGTTAATCGCAACTTCTAGATCTTATTTCGATTGTTGCACATTCTAATAGTGAAAGTTTTAGTTTTCCCGACCCCAATAAGGCAATTACACAATTGTTTTCGTTGTATTTACCCTATCAGCATACAGGGTAAATTCTCATAACGCCAGACGTATTGCGGTCTAGAGGTTTTAAATCATCCAATTTAATAATATTTAATGTTGGATAGTCGGGCGTTTACAATTAGATAGTATTTGCATATTCGGAACCGCTTTTCAGAAAATTCACAACAGACAGTTGGTAAATTTACTCCGCGGAAAGTATGTTTTCATTTGTGCATACATTCGCCAGGGTTCCATTTGTGATTGGTCATAATAATTGCCATTGAATGAAATAAAAGCTTCCTTGGTTTTTTAAAAATGTTATTATCTACTGAATATTTAAAGTTTCATCCTTACCATTATTTTTTTCATTTAACTGAAGAATTCTAAGTTTACCGGCTAACCTACCGGTGTTGTTGGGGTAATTTCCCTACCTGATTTGGGTTGATCAATGTGAGAAATAACGGCATTGATTATACGATAAATGGATCAGACGAACCACTGTCTTGTGGTCGAATATGAAATGTCGCTTTGAATTACAAGGAACAAAAATTTCCTAACGCTTAAATGCCTGGTTATTTGAAAACGGCGCAGTGCAGTGAAAAAAGCAGGTTTCGGTCAATTTTATAGAGATTAAATGGCGAAGAGTTTAAAAAATCTGATACTTTTTGGAATTACGTTTTTTATGAATATTATAAGCTTATTAAGGCCGTCAAAGCGTTCATAAAATTCAACAGCTGGTTGATTATGTCGAATTTGGGAAGATTTCAGAAGAAGATTTTCTTCCTGGAAAGCCCTTATTCATATTGATCAATCATTGATTTCTAATAGACAGCAAAAACGGATCGAAAGACTGTAGAAAAATCGTTTGCATTTATTTACATCAGAAAATCGAGATCGGCATAATAAGATTAAATGCGCTATCGTGTTGGATATGATTAATGTAAAAACACGAACAAAAAACTGACATCTTTAAACCGAATTTCGCGCCCAATAGAAATACCACCGTGGTTAGATATCTCCTTAAGAAAAAAAAGAGTTTTTTCAGCGGAAGTTGTGTCTGTTCGTAATTAAAATGAGTTGCACAATGTTTACGCACAGGGTGTTAAATTTCGAGACTACGTCTGTCAAAATTGTTGGATCTGGAAATAGTGTTGGCCAAAAAAAAATCGAACTCCCCAAATACACGAGTAGCAAACACGGTGGCCATCTGTTTTGCGTTACGATTGTCTTTCCATTCATCACACGGTAACTGTGACCTCACGCGATTCTCCGGTGTTCATTTTTCGCAGCGTCCGTCATAAATAGGGATCTAAGTTCAATTTTAATGCATTTTGTAAGCTGTAGAATTTTTCAACAACTCTTACAGAAGTAATAGTCCGCAACACGTCTCCTTTATTCGTTCTTCGACAAACAGCATGTGTAGATCAAACAGTTCAAGACATTCAAGGAATGCTTGATTGTTGGGGCCACCCACTGAGCGTTCCAATTTTCGTGTCTCTCAGAAGACACGTGATTTATTTACCTCTGCCAACCTTCATTTCGTGTGATTCACATTTAAAGTTGGTTCAACAGCACGCAAGCAATGGACATAAGTAGTTAGCGATTTAGTCAAGGCAGCAGGCCGAATCTCGTTATGTTGTCCATTCCAATAAAATGCTGACCTTGGTTTGCCGTGACTCATTCCTTTAATCGCCCCTTGTGCACTGAGCTCTTATTAGTCATAAACTCATTATTGAGCATCGTATCGAGCATGCATAAAACGATGATTGGTGCGGTTCACGCCACGGAAATGAAATCTCGAAAGGGAACCAACAGCTTTGTGTAATCCAATGTATTGAAACCAAAATTCAATGGAAAGGTATCAAGTAGTAGAACCTCTATTCTTTAGAATCGCGAAATTATTGAAAGCTCCAGGATCTCGTTCACAGACATAACCTATGCGTGCCAAATAAAGCGATTCCCAGATTCACAGTCCAGAGGACGGACTAATCACCGGTAAAAGTACAAAGTCCTGACAACCGCTGGGGCTTTGTTCGTGTTTTTTCGGACGAACGAGTACAGACCCCAATGTCTAGACAGACTGACGGGATGGGCCAGCTAATATACAAGAGGATTGGAGTGAACAGCTCGTGAAATCGAAATTAATTTACCAAACCTAGGGATGGTCAAAAAGTCAGTAGGCTTGGAACCATGGAAAAAACAGGTATACAACGATAGACGCGATATGATGTGAGCGTGAACCAGGTAACACATAAGTCGAACAAAGAGACAAATAGAATGCAATTTGAAGGTATTTAAAATATCCCAGGATAAGTTAAAACGAATTTGGAATTTGCGGCCACCTGAAAGCCGTTTGCGTTACAGCTACTTTGAGCGGACAGGCAAATCGTCTCGAAGAGGATTGCCTCTTGCGATTTCACTGTTCATTTCACTTCCAAGGAATCTAAGTAAAAAACAAGGTTCAAGCTCTCCCTTGTACATCCGGACAATGCTCATGCTTCACTTCACAAAGTGTTAGATCACAATTGAAGCGAAAGAGAAGTGTCTTAACACCCGATGAAAGAGACGTGGATAGGCCACGGAAATGTAGCTCATTTGTAAACAAATTCCCCAGAATGCCATGCGAATGGACTGTGATTTTGAGTTTGAAAAACTAACACCTGATTTCAACTTTCTTGTCATGCAGAGACCGGTTTTTTTATTTGTGGCGAACGGGATTGCTATGCGTGACTTGGTGTTTGGCCAGATTGTAAAGAAGATCATTCGGATTGCTACTAAAATGATCTCATATTTATGAACATGGCCAATCAGTTCTTATACACATTAAATTTGCTTCTTCGGGAAAATTATAAATAACAATGGTGAGAAGTTATAGTGATATAATTGAAAGACTAATTTAAATTTTGTCCCGATTGAATAAAATCAATCACCAATATTTAGAAGTACCTCCATGCTTCACAAACACAACTTCAATACCAAATTGTACTACTTAGTGGTACTTGTTTAAAAATCATTCCAATTTTAATTGCCGGATTGAGGTTATTTTGTCAAAAACATTCAGCGTTTATATACAATAGAAACCAATAGATGGGTTGAGCAACCATTACAAATTTCATTTTTAAGAACTCAAAATGATACTGTACTGTCATCTAATAGGTTTCCAACGTCACCGTTCTGTAAAACCTTGTTTGTGCGCGGCTAGTTAGTCGATAAAACACTGCATTCATCGGTGAAACAAGCTCCAAAAACAAATGGTTGATTTAAACACCTCCAAGGACACTAGGTTGATTAATACTTGCGTGGTAATAATGTTACAATTTTTGATAATTCTCAAAGCACCACGCAAATGAGCAAACATGCCCGTGGCCTAAAAACCATGGCATTAAATCGGACACGATTGGTTGAAAAAACACCGTTGCCACAACAATAAAAATAATTTGTTTTTAAAAAAGAGACCTTGACTTCGACTCGAAGAAATTAGGTTTGGCGATTCCCGGGGGCTTTCATAATATGCTATTACTATTTATCAATGACTTGGGAGAATAGCATTGACATTATGCGATTATACGACTGCCACTAGTTAATAATGCTTTAGTGAGAGTGGATTTCCTTTCAAAAATAGTTTACCACTAAGCAAACAGACCCGCTCAACATAAAAATGCAAAAGCAGTTTAGTCTGAAAATAAAGTTGAGAATTTTAATTATTATTTTGAAAAAACGATAAAATGCGGCGTTTTAATTCTTCAAAATAAATTTTAAAATCGTTTTCATTGAATTATTGCAACCAAGGACGAATAGTATAGCTGAGACAATGTATAGGGAAATTCGAGCAACTATACGTCAGATTTATTTGACTATTGATGGAATAAAATTCAATTTTCCGCAATTCCTATTCAAACATTTCAAAAATCAAAAACGTAAATGTTTCAACACGCGCCAATTTGTTTTTTGAACCACCAGTGTTTATGTCTTCTGAATTTTATGAATACTGATGTGTTGGACTAAAAATTAGTTAAATTGTCAACTATTTCATTCGTGTTAAAACCTACACATGTACAAGAGCTTAATACATATTTAACTATCAATGGGCGACTTTGCTCTACTTAATTCGAAATATAATTAGACTAATTTATTGGAACATTGTGAAAACATTATTTTGATGTTAGTTCTAAAGTCATAACAATTAAACCCTTTGAACATTGTCAAAAACACGAAATAAAACATAACCAAACTCATTTGAATATTTCAACTATATTTATGTTTTGTACAATTCGTGAAATGTAATTCTTAATAAAATATATTTTGAAATATTTTGTGAAAAAAAAAACACATTCTTATATTTTATATTATGTATAATGATAATAATTGTTGTGTTTTTATTGAGTTCACGAGGACCAAAACATTCAGCATAAAACAAGACAGTACAAAAATTACTAGCTATGAAAATTGCCTTTTAGTTCCTGCTTCACCTGCTCCAGTGAAACTAAAAATCGGGACAAATAATGACTGACCGAATTGCGATATACCGCCGTTCTTGTGGGGATTGAACGGTATAGCCTACTCATTGGTCGAAGAGATTTACACTTAAATAAAATTGAAAAGAGGGGTCACTTAAAATACGAGCAGCGATTAGTGAACAACTATTGATGTGGCGTTGAACGATGATTTCTTGAATGGAGAGAATAGGCAGACCACACAAAACGGATTATTTAAAAAAGTCATGGAATGGTTAAAAAGTCAGGACATTTAAGGCCGGGGAAAATTACTGGTTAACAATATACAATATGGGGAATTATACAGGTATTGACAAACGTTTTTTTACAACTGGAGCTTAAACCGAGTCTCCTGAACCGGCGAACTAAGAAACAGTGGTTACGACATTTACCAAAGACGGCATCCACGTGATCACTCCCTGATAACCCACTGTTAAAAATAACGCCGAGGAATTTCGATTTTGAGCTCGAGGGAAAATGATGGAGTGAAGATATTTCAGGAGTGTCAACATCGGCTCTCAGGGAAAAGGTAATGTTGATGCAATCAACAGAAGACCATTACCCGAAGACAATTCAAGTACCTCAGTGACTGCATGCCCGAGCTGTCTAGAATCACCATCCGTCTTGCAGGCATGGCATAAAGTCATGTCATCCGCGTATTTTATTTGTGTCACGTCGTTAGGGGACCGAAGGCTAGACGTGTAATAGTTAAAAAGGAATGGAGATTGCACTGCGCCTTGTAGTACACCGCAATTATGTGTTGGCGTCCGTTCGAGAAATAATGTTGAAGCCAATTAATCAACCATCCTTCATCACCATCTTCACATAGTTGAGAAAGTATGCGGGAGCGTGAGTTAGTGTTGAAAGCAGAGGTGAAGTCCAAGAAAATTCCCTTGACAGCTTTCGCTCCGGCATCTTTTTGATTTCTGAGCCATCTGGAACGGGTCATCGGAAGGTTTCAGTCTGTCCTCTAATTTAGAGAGAAGGTGCGATATGTCTACACTTCACAGGTCCTGCAGGACCTTTCGCCGATTTCGGAATAGGTGTTATGGCGAAATCTCCCCATTCCGAAGGAAAGGAGTATTCCCCTTACGAATAATTGACGAAGCCGTGTGAGAATCGAAGAAATCTCGCGGTGACAGATTTTAAGAACCGCGGGAGGGACCCCGTCCGGATCAGTCGCTGTGGAGATCTTGAGGCCAGCCGACATGTTTGGAGATGGAGGATTCGTGAGCGAGTAGAAAAGCGCTTGGATTAATAGATCTTACGTGAGGCACCGCGGAATGGTCCATTGGTCTTTGTGCCATTTAAAACACAAAGGGAGTGTTTTACGAGGACCGGGAGTTTTCATCTTGAGAAAATGTATTCAGCCGCAAATCGTTTGGACCTAACTAATGCACATGTACAATTTATGCCTGAATTGTTAACGAAGATAAAACGGATCCGTAAGTGCGCATTTGTCTAACTACTCTAGCGCGCCAGAAGGTACCTTAATAAAAAAGATAAAATCTTTCAAACGGAAAACGCCCATCGTTTTGTGCTTAGCTTAAATTGGGGATGCAATATGAGCCAGTTTGATTGAAGTTTCAACTGTTCATGTCTGCTTTCAAAAGCTTTAGTGATGCATAACTATACAAGTAAAATCGTAAATTCTCGGTATTCTCGTCACAGATATCCGAAAGTCATTTACACGTTTCCTTGAGAGTTTTGGAAAACCCATCATTCAACATATTTATCCAATAGCATGCCGGCCACGTTTACCGTCGATAACCCTGTGATGTGATTGGGGAGCCGTATCGATTAAACCCGATTTAAAGCTTTCTTGAAAAATTCCACTGTTTGGCGATGAAGCCCGTCAGTTTTAGGTTGCGCGATCAATTTGAGGAAATTAATTAACCATGAGGGTCGCACGATGTAAAAACAAGGATTTGTGTAAGTAGGTGTATTCCGCTCGTGGATAAACTTTAAAACCACCCCACCGGCAATTATAAGTAAGCCAACATGGAGACAGAAATACGGAGATTACATCAAGTATATTCTCTGTTGAATAGTTAAATATTTCGGCCGAAAAAATGTCCTGGAGAGTTTGGGTTCAGGATCCAATGTACGTCAGAATTCTAACAGCGATTTCGTTTGGATAGCGCTTAAATGAAGGCCGTACAACTAACTGCAGCTTAGATAATATTGAAGTGTGTAAAGCTTACTCTAGGAGAGATTTCAGAAATGCTCGATTAAGCACAGCATGTTAATACATGTAATGATTCCTATTATTTGCCGCTGTATTCGTTATCTAGTCAGTCTACATCATCTGGTCTTTTATTGGCCCGTCAACGGAAATAAATTGGACACCTTACTTAAAGATATTAAGTAGACCGCTGTTTAATAAACTTCTCTAAATAAGGTAAATTGTATCATCGATGAAAACATTATAATATTTGTTTGAATATCCAAAAGCTCTCAAGTGAGTATTCACCATTCTATTCTAACTAATTCAGCCGGATATTATTTTCATAAGAATATGCAAGAGGTACTTAGCTACGCTTTCCTGGTAAATATTTATTAATATAAATTATAAATTATATAATATACAATTAATTTATAGCGAACAAATTCTCAAGCAATTAAGCCGCCAAGATTACGGAATTGAGCGCGATTGGACTATTTGGCGTGGGGCCATCCCAAGGATACCAGTCGAAGTCATGCAGCATAATAAACAGATTGGAAGAAGTATAATTGCACCTACAATCAAAAGACCACATCTAAAATAAATCCTTTTTTAATATCACACTTATTAACGCAATCAAATTACTTGTATTCCCACCGTCGAAGGGTCTTGATCGGTGGAGAAAAACACGGATTAATTTTCCAGTCACTTTTAACCTGACCACTCACAACCCGGGTTCATTGGCCAACCAAAATATTCCTGTCGCCTGATTGGCCGAGCACGATACAGACACTTCGGCTATCATGGTTCACCACGAGCAACGTTACGACATGTTCCGCACCATCATTCTTAAGCAGCAATGATTTATAATGGGTTATTATTGTTGTTGAGTTCAATTGTTTGTGAAATCACAAAAGCTGACGAATACCATGTTGTGGCTTCAGGACCCTGTATGAACGAGGGCGACGCCTATTGTACTCGGCGTGTCGCCAACAGCGTCTGTTCAGTGACCAAGAACGAGTGCTTCTGCCAACCATCCTTCGTGGCCATCCAGGAGGAATACGGAATTACCTGCAAGCCACGTGAGTCAGTCTTTGCCTTTGACGTATTTATGAGCACATTTCGACAATAAATTCACAATTAGAACGAAAAACAACCAATTTTATTGTCAAAGTGGATGAAATTGAAACTGCATGCCCATGTTTTTCTGGCGAGAATGCCAGGAAACATCGTTGGTGGTAGTGGTTCATGTTATGCAAACTAAAAGTTGATTCCTGAAAGAAGCTAACGAATGACGTTTCGTCAAATTGGAAATTAATTTTCTAGATTTTAAACCGCATTGATGCTGGGATAATTATGCTAACACCGATAAATCCAACAGACCTGCATTGGGTAGAAATTAATCAAATGTGTTCCTTCTTAAATATCTGGTAAGTTAGAAAATGTATTCAGGCATCGGGGCATCCAATACAATACCAATTGAATTTCATCTTTAACAAAAAGACAACATCAATACCGTGAATTGAATCCAACCCCATAATATGCGAAGATGTTATCTTAAGGTCCTCTGTAAAAGATGCATTATTCATGCTTGTCGATATGACAAGCCTAACTCGATGTAGACTATTCCTGAAGTCGGTGTTTACTACACTGATGTATATCGCAGTGTTGAGTCATTTTTCCCCAGAGAGCAGATCCTTTTAAACACCGTTTTTGTGTCTGTGCGAATTGGCCGAATTAGGACGGATTATTTTCCCAAGGTTGAGTAACCTGCGCTGTCTGTGTTTGTGTTTTTATGGATACAGAAGGCGTGTGGTTACGGCAAGAATTTGAGCAGCTGTTGGTTGTTGTAGAGGTCAGGCAATGTCGCCAAGCTCCTTCAAAAACAAGGGGTTGAGGGGAAAGAAGGTCGCCGATGTTCTGACCTTTTATCCCACAGGCTTTTCAAATAATCTCGTTTTCTAGTTTATTATCAGATGACCCCTCCAATCACCCCGATTCTAGTATGCCTCAGTGGGAATCGCTTCTTCCACAAGAACGCTTGCACATCACAAATAGGCCATTCCATATTTGTCGCGATTTCGTTTCACCCGAGCAGATATGAAGCAGGAACTCTGAGATGATTTTCGTGCAGAGTATTGTTGAATGCGAACAGTTTAGGTTATCATTAGTAGTAAAAGGTTGGCTGGAGTTTCGAACAGACGATGCGCCGATATTACAGAGGCTATTTTTCGGGGTTCTTGAACCATAAAACGTCCGTTTTTGCATTCTAGTGCTCACCTCGTTGAACTGTCACGTGGACAAGGACTGTGTGCACGTACAGAACAGCATCTGTCATCCTGGAGCCGGTTTCTGTGCTTGTCCCGGTGGCACCATTTACGCTCCTCAGTCACACGCCTGTCGTAAGTGCCCCTCGCTGCCACTACACAATTGATATACCCGCAATCTCGAAACTCTAGTAGTATAAGTAGTAGATTGTGGCGCTTAAAGGTCCTGGTGGCCAGATGGTGAAGCCGTCAGCATTGTCGAGCTGTTCGTGGGTGACCCCGACTTCTACTCTCAATGAGAACTGGCGTTTCAGCTGGCGTCTGTAGTGTTGCCCGAGCAGCGACGGCAACTTCAGCCTCTTCGGACGGTATCTGGTATGCCAGATGTACAGGTGCCATCATGTTCAAGTTTGGTTTAAAAATTCAAATTATAAACCCATTTTGAATAGAAAATAAATATGGGTTTATTGATGTACATAGGAGAGGGTTAACAATGTTTGTTTATACTAAATGAAATATTGCCCATTTCGCTCACTTGCACAGTTACAGATGTCGAATATTTCACCGGCAATTTCCAGCAATATGCTGTTTTTCAAGGCTTCAATTGTTGTTGTATTTATCGTTCAGACGACCCCGCAGAAAAACTGTTCCTAAATTCGCGCTAAATTCGATCATCATCGCGGCCTAATCGGTTAAGAATTTCGTTCGCAATAAATTCATGGTATCTTTGGCTGTTTGGCCTGTCGCGGGATACATTTGTAATATTTCATTTATAATTCATAAATTGTAGGCACTCTCCTACATTGATCAAGAACTAGATTTTGATCTTTCTTACAAATGAGCATTTGTTTTGAATTTTTAAAAGAGACCTGAAATCCCCAAATCTTGTATGAAAAAAACACCCACCGAGCTGATTCAACTTCTAGAAGGAGATAAACCTGATTGTCCTGATAAACTTCGATAATTTTGTCTGCTTTTAGTGGTCAATACCTTTAAATTAAAACGCACAGTGAAAATACGAAATGTTGGGTTGTTGTCCTCTTTCATCTTCCATGATATGAGTTCTTGAAAGTGGTAAAAGCTTCAGATGATGTTTCGCAAATAAACTGCAGGGTTATGATGATTATCGTTTTCCCAAGTACCGTAACTCAGTGGTTTTAAAAGCATTTTGAGCATTAACCATGCAATTGGGAGAGCAATAAACCGATGCTGAAGCAATCCGAAAATAAACGATTGGTTGCTGCAATAAGGAAAATTCAAGAAATTAACCAGTGTTGTTACGAGAAGCTATTAGAGGCGCATTTTTATTCGAGAAGTTTTAATCAGTTATGATATTCTATGATATGTCTAGACCATGAATAGTTTCCAGACAAGAGTTTCCTAATCCTGATGAGGTATCGCTTTGCAACTTTCAAAAGTTATATTTACTAAATACGCATGCGAGTAATCAATTTGTTTACACTAATAAACAATGATAAAATGAAAGCGTATTCAGAATTAGATAACAAAAAGACAAAATAAATAGGATAGCTTTAAAAATTGAAACCCCCCTATAGCTTGTCGGAACGAAAACTAACCCTATACGCCAGTTTCAGATGCAGAATACAGGTTCTTTCGGATTATATCTTGCCACCACAGTTTTAGTTCCAGCGACAATAATCGATTAAGGTGCAATATTTATTCACTACTATGGGTTATCCTATCATTAATTACATTTACTCCGAATTATATAAATGCCATCGACTACTTGTTGACTATTCTCCATCTAAAGTATCACATGAGGAGTCTGCACTTTCCGGCTCCAAAACGCCGTCAAAACCGAGACGAAAATTCATTCATTAAATTCCATATGGCATCCTAGGCGAAAACGCCTTTCTAGGGACCAATAGGCTAATTTAGAGCAGAAGAAAAATTTACATTTTTGGACTGGTTTCCGTTCTGCTGAGACGCGACTTCCGTTCCGCTAACACCACCACGAGAGCCGGCGGGTGAGGGTGTCACATTCGCCTCCTTGCAGACGGCACTTCGACTGATGACACAGGGGGTCGTTTAATGTTCGTGGTAGCGAAGGAACTACTTTGCAATTTACCCGTCGCGCCAGGTTGAGCTGTTTGCCAAAATACGACTCGAAAAAGCATTTTGAATTTAAGTAAGAGAACGTAATATATAGATCCAACGTGCATCAGAATACCTGCGGCGATGACCTTGAATTTGTGTGCATGTTAAAATAACAATAACAGCAATAATGCAGTGGCTTAGCTGGGGTTTCCAAGGGGACAAACGGTTCACAATTCAAATGGGCAATAAATAAGATGGATAATGTAATTGGAGGAGGAAAAGAACGAAGACGCATTACTCCAATTTCCAAGAATTGCGATGTCGCCGTTCTTGTGAAGAATTAAACGGTATAGCCTACGCATTGGTCTAACGGATTGACGTTGAGAGGATGGAGGTGCAAAGTAGATCATTCCCGAGAACACGAGATAAGTTTAAAAAGCCTGCGTAGGCTGAAAGAGTCAGCGAAAATAACGTGGCAGCCGTGCAGTATGAGGGAATTATACATGAATCCACGGTGACATTGATACAGTTAGAGCGCTGCCGACTGAATTAACTGGAGACGGTATCTGAATGATCCCTCTAAGATAAACGACGGTTTAAAATACAGCCAGGGAATTGTTGAGCTGGAGGTGACATTATGAAGTTAACCAATCGGCGATGTGTCGGGTAATTTACGTATTTGACGCGATCTACACCATTTGGGAGCCGTACTTTAGACGTGTAATAATTGAACAGAATTGGTGACAGCTCTGCACTTTGTGGAAATTACCGCCTATGACAGAATAACGAATTGACCTCTCGAAATATATATTTATGTCAAACAGTCATCTCCATAGACCGCTACAAACGGAATTCACAAAATAGCCCGCAAAGAAATTCAAAACCTTCTGTAATTTGCATTGAGTAAGATGAAAATAAACATGTGTGATTGAAATCAAAACAATTTCACAAAGTCTAGGGTTGTTTTCACACTAATTAGGTTCGGCATTTATAATTGTCACTTTACGTTAACTGACCAAGTGAGAATTGAAAGAATGTAATTTCTAGAACACGTTTGCGTGTCTTAATTCTCTTATATTTCTAATAAGCAAAGCTGCATTCAGTTACAAGGTTTTTCAATATGTCGTTCTTTGTTATGTTTACATAAAATATTCATTATGTCTAATCTTGCTTGAGCCTCAGTCTGGTGGAAAGAATTATTTAGTACGATTAAAGCCTCAACCTATATTTATTCGTGGTATTAAAGAAATAGCAAACCGCACGACCAAACGGATTCAGCGTTCTCATCTACAAACAATTTCACGTTGAATAAATAAATTTTATTTCTCGATAAAGGCATGTCCAGTCTTTGTACATTAGTATTGATAGAGGGTTGTTAGATAGGGTTTGCTAATGCGTTTGCATCTTTGTTTCAGGGAATCTTGCAGAAAGAAACAAAAATGTTTTTTGTACAGCCTGTCATCGAGTGAATGGGGCTTGTTTTTACGAAGAGAATCAATCGTAAGTGGTCTATTCCTACGGACACATTACTTTCAAGCGAAGCCCATGCTTCCAGTGAACCTATCTGAAATCGAGAGCCCATCAATTAATCACTGCAAACTATTGATTCAGCAATCGATATCAATATAAGATAAAGCTTTTTCTGTGCTATGGTATCACGGACAACACCAATGATGATATGAAGATGGGACTTTAAAGACACCCTGAAATGGACATTGCTTAGTAACAGACCTTTTTAAAAACACGTATTGTCAATGAGGCGGCAAACGAGTTCGAATAAAGTCGCATATTTAATTTTTAGAACTTTTGGATGCGCTTGCCCATTCGGAACAACAAACCTACCAAATATGCGCTCATTTGGAACTCGAAATGATGCGATTCTTTCCTCGAATACGTTTTCGCCATCTGCATTCTGTAAAGCTTTGCTTGGTGAGTTTTGCTAACTTCTAATAATTCCCATTTTTAATGTACGACTGTCTGGTCCACCTTCGTAGAGAGTGGGAGAAGATTGGGGTGTTCAGGTCGCTTGGAACCTCGTCGTTGGGTCAAAGATGGTCGATAGACAAACATCTAGTGGGATGCCATCTTCCCGTCGAGACTTACGGATTTTTAGCTTTTATATTGCGTTGGTGATGTCTGGCCGAGTTGGCGGCTCGCGTTGACTTAAGAAGATGTGGTCCAGATGGTATTCTGTCAAGCTTTTCAACTGTTTATCGAAGTGTTCCTTTAAATCTCTGGTATCAGCTGTCCCGCGGCGTTGCGAAGGAGGTGATGCTGGGGCTGTCGCTTGCCGAATGCGAGCCGGATGAGACAAAGGAGCTTCCCGAAGTCCCCTGTGTAGTCTCCATGCTCTTTGCAACTTCAGGACAGTCTTTTTGACTTGTCCAGCGAGTGGCTTGTGTCTGGGGTGGGCGAAGTTGGGAAAGCCTTGCATGCGTGGTTCTCTGGCCTTCTTATATAGATGAAGAGTGGTGTTGGTGATCCAGTATTTCCCGTAGTGAAATTCAGTCCCTAGTTCGGCTAGTTGCCCAGACCTTTTAATTGAGTGCAACTTCTGGCCGACAGATTGCTCCTCGCAGGGGAACGCAAGTAGACGCGGCGGTCTTTTCAAGCGCAGCGAATTTGGAACGTCTTGAGGTGCAGGTTCTTTGACGGACTGCTAGGCGTATCTTGAAGCGCGCGCATAAGGGTGTGGTCAGATCCCTTTGTGGTGTCGGTCTCCGGGCCCTAGTACCATCTCGAGTCTTCAATCGAGGATGCCAAGCGTGATCTTAAGGGATAGAGTCGATTTTATGAACTGTGCTGCCGTCGTGTAAGTACCACGTTAGGAGATGTATTTTTTGGGTGCTGGAAGCGCGTGCTCTAAACGACGGGTCTTTAGTAGTCCGCGTTGGCTATTTTCGAATCGCTGTCCTGTTCAAAAATTTTCAAGAAGGTGTCGCATAGTCAGATCGGAGGGGCCGGTGCGGGCGTTCTATTCTGATGTCGTTGGTGGGGACCCGGTTAACCGAAGAAGTCGTCTTTCGCGTCGGCCTCGCTGCCATTGAGGGGGCCTTCTACGGCAATGATGGAAGGTTGAAGAGGGTAATCGTCAGTCAAGAAGATGTTGGTTACCAATCGAGAAATTCGTTGTTGACCCCGCCCTAAACTGCGAATGCTACACCATGTAGGCCAGAGTTGTCGGTCGGCCCGGTATTAAATAGGCGGTAGGTAGATATTTCGCCGGGCACCTTAATATGCCGTACTCCCGAGTTAAGTAGACGCTCATCGGAGAGGCAGTCAACGTCCATTCGGTGCTTTGACTGTTGAAAGATCCTGACATCTCCGCAGCCGACGTGGGGTTTGGTGTGTGGGGGTTAAAGTTTACTGTGGGGGTTAGAGAGACGGGGTTTTGTGGGTACCCAGCTAACCTGTTAGTCGTCGTTGCACGAGACAATTGATGACGTTTCTAGCGAATTCGGTAAGGGTGGCGTTACCAGCGCCATGGTTCCCTAGCCATGGTTATCAATCGCTTGTTCACTGATAGGTTTTCTTCCCAGCTACTCGCACTACGTTTAGTCCGTCTGTCAGCCAGATGTGCCAGTGGAGTGTCAAGCGAAGACGACCTATTTAGGGATCCCCTGAGGCATGACAGTCCCCGCGATGACCAGAGGTTCTGCTCCGCACCGCATAAACCACATTCTCTCAGTTTGTGCCGAGACGGGTTCTTTGCATCAACAATTCTCGAGCCTTGGTCTCGTTTTCTAGTGACTTATCTAAGCATTCTATCCAAATGACCATCATTAAACGCTATTTCTAAAGTTGTACGCTTATCGTTGCTCTTTCCTACTTTACCCTCCCTATCCCCTCTATTCAAGTGGGTCTAAATTAAAATCTCTTGGATTAGTGAGTAGGCAATACCGTTCTATGCCTCCGAGAACGACTGCAGATCGCAAATCGGTCATTTATTATTTGTCTCTAGCTTTAGTTGACCAATGCCATTTATCGGCAATGGAATTACGCTATTCATTGATTTGGATCGCTAGAATTCACTTCATCCCATATTTCAGTCGATATTGGTGGTCTTTGCAACCAAGTGGACATGATTTGCCGTTCAAGACATTCTGAATGCTCCTCTCGGACTGGAAACCCATCAACTTGTCGATGTATTCTCGGATTTCATCCGTTTTATCAAAAAAACCTCAATTATCATGAATGCTGTAAGTTTTTCATGATCTGTTGGATTATTAAATGCGTAATTAGATGTGTGAGAGCGTCGGATTAAAGAGGCTAATCATGCTTTGTGTCTGCAAAATTATTTTTTGAATTATTTTGTTTTTACACATAAACAAAGCTTTTACTGTAATCCAAGGCATGTTTATGTTGGGAATATATAGTTTAAAGACTTCAATAATTGTGGCGTCAACCTAATCATTTTTGCAGCATCTCATTATCGTACAGATTTGAGTTTTAATTTAAACGATGCACGATGTCTTAAATGGTGGGTTTTTCTTCATTCCTGCCAATGGTTTCCACATTGCTAAAGGAAACTGGATACTTATTCATTTGGTAAGACCGAGTGAAATTATGCGCCGAACTTAAACATGCAGTTAATATTCATAGATTTGTGGGAAATATGTCAAATTCCCAAGAATGCGGCGTACTTTCATTTCCATCTAATTCATTACAGAGATAAAACGAATTTGGAACGCTTTCCGATCATTTCAATCGGCTTGCGTCACCCAATCAGTTTGTACTTGTATTCCATTGGTCGTCTTGCTTGCGAGTTGTAGTCACTAAGTAGCCTATTCAATTGGATTTATTAAATTACTCATTCGCATTCTTAGCGGTTAATAATAAGCACTTTAATTCTAATTCGAATAGGAAAAGCTACATCTTCAGCCTGAATAAAGCTCCCTTGAAGCCAAATTTGATTGGTTTGGAGACAGCTGACTTGAAACCTAACCTTCGCCAAACTTGTGAAGTTTTTTACCGATGTTATTTCTCAATTTACTGTCACGGGTCGTAAAATTGATGGCCAAACACAGCCCAGATTGATAAAACGTCTTGTTCTAGCAAATAAAGGAAGAAAATCAATTTTTATTTATAACGCTATACTTAATGTGAAATATATTAATGGGATAAAGGAGGCTGTGTTTCGGACAGACGGAATGGTAGTAGAGTTTAGAGGAGCTTAGTAATTGCGATTCTGGGCCACGCCTAATTTAGAACTGAGCCTCAACCGTGCAAACTAACTGACTGGCGCAGTTATTTTTTCAAATAAAACAACTCACTCATGCGGTCTGGTGGTAGTCTGTTGAAATATTCTACAGACTTCAGGGCGTAAATGAAGCCATTTTTATGGCGACGTCAGTCTTAAAGGAGAAATAAAATGCGTTATTTTTGATTCTCCCAGAGAGTTAAGACTGTCTGCAAATGTCCAAAACGGTACAAGTGCTTATTTGCATACTCCAAAAAAACCGATAACAACTTGTTTTTTAAAGGGTTGATGACTTTTTTGCTCCACATATGGTAAATGTCTGGTTTCTCCATCGATTTTTTTAACTTTTCAAAAAAACATGATCGAATTTTATTCTGATCCAAAATATTTTACCGACACATTGCCACGCAAACAATATGAGTTGTTAGACGTCCCTGCTTCATGGAAAACAACAACGTTTTGGCTTTAGTCGTAAATTAGCAATTGGTTTCACAAAAATATGATACTATTTTCGTAAAACGTGCGTTTAGTTCCAGAGATTCCTCACAGTCGTCTTCAAAAGACCGAAAGCAAACTGTTGGCTACACATAAGGGAGTAACATTTCTCGATATAAATGGCGACGGTAAGGCTGACGAGCAGTTGTGCCCAACGAATGGATCCAGCTTCCTTGAAGACTTCGACAAAAGTTTGACCACAGACTTCGCCAACACCCCCGTCACGCCTTCTCTGGACGTCTCCAATGCTTGGCCTTCACTCGATGTGATCCTGGAGAAAGGAAACGACATGGACGGTCTCATTGAGGATGTTAGTCTGAAGAAGAAGAGACATGACGACTGCACAAAACCAATAGGTAATGCTACTATTCCCGTTTTTTCGCATGTAACGGTGTCTATTTCAATATACCAGAGTAACCGGTTGCAATCGTCTTTTATGCGCCTATCTTTAACTTGTGGATGCCGCTTATGATCGAAAAGAGCTTTCTGGAAGAGCATATCTCCTCTGTTTTAACCGGCTAAAGGAACGAAGGGTTTATTTACCGGCTTCCCGAACAATGCGTGGTTTAAGAAAGTAAAAAAATCTACAATTATATTAGAAATGATGGCTTGTATTGCGCACGTATTTAAGCTAGCACTAATCTCATTAATTCAGATGTGAATTTTGCCGGCGAAACCGTTCATTCATATGTGCTTTAGCTATTTATAAAAAATTGTTGTGTTATGAAAAGGCAATTTGTGTACATAAATCCGCTCTTAATACCATAAACATAAGTATGATCACGTGGTTCCTTTATTGAAATCGCTGGTTTTAAAATCGGCAACTGTCATAAAAAAAACTGTTTACGTTATCAGCATGTCACATGACTTTCAAAGCCCAAATAGGTCCGCCTTATTAAGATTATTTTATGAATAAAAAATTTATTTTCCAACTCAATTAGCAGATGCAAGAATCTGTATCAATCATGTTTTGACAGAAAATCTTTAAAGAGCTGTTGCAGTGTCTGTTCGGGGTTGTTAATGGGACGGTGAGCATGATAAGCCCTCGCTGGGATGCGTCCTTTAATGCCCTCTGTCTGTGTTCCATTCTCTTCGACATGCCACTAATAGCCTGTCAACTCATAGACGGCGTGTGTAGAGCAAATGTTGGGAAATTAGAAATCCGCTGGATAATCCGGCACTTATTTTTCCAGAGCTCACCATGTGGTCTCAAGTCTGAGAAGTCTCTAGCGAAAATTTAGCGGACTCTAATGTGATATCTAAAATATGCATTGTTCAACTTAAGCCACCCACTAGGCTCTGACAATTGCATCAACCGGGCAGCCAAGCAGATCTTGGTTTTGCATTTAACCGTCGGCTATCATTCCTCTCTGGCGTCACAAATTCGAGAGCTGAGAACTAATTTGTCGAATGAATTCATATGATCCTAGTTGCAATGCGACTGTACTGCCTATTTGCAAACCCGATTATATTTGGAACAGTATTCAAATAGTTATTAAAGACTCTCTTTTGCAGTGGAACCGGAAGTTAATTCAACAACCTGGCGATAATATAAGATAACCCACGAGCGTTTTAGCGCGTGCCAGTCAGTCACAAATTGTCAGGACGTGTGAGTTGATGTCAACCACAGGTGCACCTCAATAAATCGATCAAATGAGTACAATTCATGATGATTAAAATTCAGTGTTTTCGAATGTACCCGAATGCTTCCGTAATTGCTGGCGGAAATAATTTAAAACATGAGTAGCAACAAGTATAAAAATTGTAAAATGTTCGGGAAAATAAATTTAGAATGACTCCACAACGGCCTACCAAAGACAGCTTGGCCTTAAGGCAACGCCTACCCCACAAAAACATAAGCGAAGCCGGCCTATCCTTGGGCAGAAGGAGACAGCCTCATGCAACACATTGTAACCTGGTGGTGCTTTCTTTTAGTGCACGTTACCTGCTCACCCGGTCGGTTCAACGTATGCTTCTTCCCTCCATCACGACCTCCCTACCAACAACTTCACCAGTCCCTGGTGAATGGAATCGCCATTGCATTCCTCTCCAATGCGGTCAGTGGACCACCAATTACACCTCGCTACTGCGTCCTAAAACCCAGCGAATTTCTGCGTGATGGTGGCCTTCGAATCTCAACCGACTGGGAGGCCTCTTCCCATCAGCAGTTTTGTGCCAGTTTTGAGTTTTCAGGCAGCCAATCAAATCTACCATGCGGCGTGCAAATACGACGAAATGAGGTAGGTCTCCGATGGGTTATGTTTGGCTTTGTCTCTGAACTATAGAAGATAATTCATCTGTATTCTCGTTAAAATCGATCACACGAGTTCGTTAACAAGTCCGGACCCATTTCCATGTTTTTTTTAATTCAGGAAACCTTGAAAAGAAACGATTAAGGTTTTATTCTGATATTTTATTTAGAGCTATGAGATTTAATTTCAGAAGTCCCATATAATTAATTTTTCTCAGCAGCTCATGCGTGGTTTTCTCTCATAAAAGGAAAGCAAATCATGTCAATGTAATGGACGCAATTAACGGAAAGAGATGACTTTGTGGGGGTGAGGAATTAAGTTGATAACAAAATGGTAAATTAACAAATATATAATTTGTTCACGATGCGTCTTGAGCAGAGTAATTGCGACAAGCAGTGAAATATTCTTTATTCTGTAAAACATCACTTGGATTAACAGATAAACTAATTTAATGATCACAACCTCCGTGGCTGTACATTACTTTAATGCCCTCGCTCTATCAGTTAGAATCAAGCCAACATAAATTTAAATTTGCTCCGTTTTAATTTAAATGCAAAATTAAGACTTGGATTGCAACCATCTTCAGCAGTTGTCTGACTTATATATTTCCCATTGAAACTGGTCGTCTTTAACCATTTTTCCAGTTGACTAATCGGTAAAAAGAACTCGTTTACATTACTCTAGTTAGTCGTGCAAATATTGATTAACCGAATATCCTTCTCACTACACGTGTCAGACATCAAAACCTCACCGATTTCCGAAAATCGATTGATGATAGGCTTATGGGTTATCAGGGTGTCGTGTAGGTGTAGCACCTCAGGGTAACTGGACGATCTACCTAACACCCAAGTCACGCCGATTGTTCCAGGAAGCTGCTTTTAGAATGTAAATTTACCGAGAGTCTTGGAAGAATATTGAGTGCCTAAAATTTTGGGGGAAAACCCACTCACGAAGACGCGGCTGAGACATCAACCCATTAGAGACTGTGAAGCAACACGAGGATGGTTTGCCATTAGCCGCATAATGGCTTTGGCGAGGCCGAGCTCTCGTTTGGTAAATACATCATGATTGTTCGTTTTGCGTGACTCGATTTTAATTTAGCTTAATGCGTGGTAGAGACATTATGTTTACAGACAAAATCAGCCAATGAAAACAATAATAGCTTTTGTTAAACATGGTCTAAAAAATCATTTAAAATATGTTCAACCAAGACTGGTCGAACTGTAAATATATTAATTAGTTATGTTATTGCTACCACCAACCTGAAGACGTTAAACCGACGTAAGTGTTCCTCAGAAATGGCCCAAACAGCCTATTTGGTGTTTTTTGACGCTCGTTTTCAATGGCCGCCATTAAACGTTCGTAATTCCGGTTTTACTTGTTACGAACTTCAGAAAATAATTGGCCCTAAAAATCTCCAAAATTTTAAAATGGAAAGAAACAAGCAAGCGATTTGTCATTTGCAGATGCATGTCCCTTTTTCAATACAAATTTTAATGCTGTTCATCACCTCAATACAACGAATACCGTCATTATTATTAAGAGAATGCATGAGTGCTCAAGTCGAAAAGACTCGATTGGGTAATCAAATTGTTCTTCAATAATTATCCAGGAAAGAATCGAATTGGTTTTGATGCTTTCACAATTTCGTAGCGTCTCCGTAAAATCTGGTGTCATGCTGTTAATTGACGACATCTAGGATGAACAAGACGAGTTATAACTTGGATTGAATAATTATGCAAGATTGCCAGAACGGCCCATTTAAACCCTGAAATATATCGATCGGAAATGCGAAAATTCGCACATTGATTCGGTGGAAAATAATTGAATAATAATTTCCGCGACATTTAAATCGGTTTTCTTCATTTTAAGAAAACAATTTATCTTTGCGTGCGCTTTTCATCCAACTTATAATCTCCACCCATTCCACGCACCCAGCATTGTAATCCCGCAAAACGGTTGTTTGCCTGTCACAACACACCAAACGAGGTTTGGGAGGGATGACAAGAGAAATGGGTACTTCTTTGAATTATGATGAGACGTCAATGGGCTAGAGATCTCCTTGAATCGACAGTCGGGAAAGAGACCTGTCATTTCCGAACTCCTTGCAAACATCCACTTCGCTCCACATTTAGGCGACTGTTTAGGTAACGTTTTGCACAAAGGTTTGATCTCTGGTAATAAAAAGAACTAAAATTTGACTATTGTCGTTTTTAGTATCACACCATATTTCTGTGTATCATTAATTAGGGACGGGGGCGTTTGGGATGAGCATCCAATAGAGACGGCCGTCTGGGGAATTTAAATACATCGTTTTCCACAAGAATTGATGTTTTGTTAAGTCATGTTCTTGGTTACCTGAGATGTCCCTGCCAATGTGTGTAAAAATGGTTATTGTTTTTTTTAATTATTTAACCGCTATCGATCCAGCATCGGTCCGCAATATTCGGATGGAATATTGATTTAAATATCGCGGTTAAGTGTGCCTCCATATCAGAACTTATCTACAGGGTCGTACAAGTTGGAGTTTCTTTTTAAAATTAAAATTAAACCCTTTATTGTGAAATAAACATCTACATCTATGCATTGATATATATTTAGTAGAGAGTCTGCAATATATTAATGAAAGATTCATTATATATTGCTAATTCTCCGGCGGGTACACTTACAAATGTTGATTCTTCGGGTAAACCTTTCGATGATATCATTGGGCTTCAATGATCCAACACAACAGGCCACATTTTCAACCAAAAGGGTGCCCCAAAAGAATGTATAGGCTTCTCAACAAAACAATAGGGTAATTTGATTATTTGCGTACCCATTAAAATGGAAATTAGCTTCGTCTGAGAATATTTTTAAAGCCAACATATCAATTTTAGACCTTCTGTTACATATATATCAATGAAAAACAGAGATATTTAATTCAACAGTGTTTTTTTATTTATTTGCATTAAAAGTAACTCAGAAGACCTTGTATAATGCTCGCAGTCGCTATTGAGCATATCGCAAATCAACAAATAATTTAACCTTAAAAACAGCCCAACAATAGTTCGTCGTCGTTGTAAGAGAGAGATACATTCTTCCATCTTCGCTCCAGCTCCAGTTATTACCTCAACTAAATTATCCTCAGATCCGATGATCCAATCAGCGCGCTAAAACGACCAAGGACATATTTCTGCGTAAGGTGAATTACACAGACGGAAATGCAAAGTTTATGGATTGTAAAGGAGATACCAAGGTTCCCACGAAGCTTCGTAGAACTTAATCAGCTAAAACTAATAAATAGAGTTTCCTGTCTTGGTTAGGTATTTTATGATGCAACGGTGACTTCAAGCTCCCAAAATTGCCAGGAATCTGCATGAAATAACCTATGTAGCCTGTTTTTCCTCAGAAAACAATACCTATTGTTCGCAGCACGTCAATGATCTAATACAATAACACCATATCAGATCAAAGTAACTGTGGTACATCATTATGTTTCGAATGAGTGATCAAAATTATGGGAAATGTAATCGTCTATATAAGTTGGCTGTAGAACATTCCAATAATCTGATTACTTTCACTGGAGTCACGCAAACATCTCCAGTAATTCCGATAAAGCACCCATTTTTAATGGTTATATAGTGAGATATATCTTTATCATACATAAATTGTAGACTCTTCGTTATACACCAATAGACAGATGATGATTACAAAACTGGAATAAAATTAACTTCGAGAAAACAACTCCAACTTGAAACACCCTTTATTGGAACTGCAATCATTCATCTCCGAGTGCTTACTCCTTTGTCCCTCATAGACGATGCTGCATATTTCCGCGGTGCTTGAAGTGCGAACGGACGCCCGCGTCTGGAGTTCTTCCATGGACCGACGCTTCCTCGTAGCCTGCCACCTGAAGCTGCCCAGACGAGCACAAACATCGCCTTCACATCTTGGACTCCTGCGATCGGAGGGAATTTGGTGGGTTTTTGTCCGGCTATCACCTCCTACAAGAGGATGAGCCAGTTGCTTGGGGGTTTTTGTTCTTGGAGACTTCTGAGAATAAGATTGACATGCGACAGTGGCGTCCCCAGTCCGACTGGAAGAGGCAGTTGAAGTGGGCACTGCTGCATCATCTTACACTTAACAAACACAGCAGGCGCTATCACACGTGCAACTGGGATTGGTCGAATTCCGGATGATACAGCAGCCGACTTCCGCCACCCCACAAGGCAGACTCCAATTCGCTGGATTACAGGCGATCGCTGCAACACCCTGTCTATTCACACACAAAGACTAGAGCTACTATAGAGAAGGCTAGGATGGCTAAGGATAGTTGCGTTGAAGACGCAATTCGTGGTAGCTCGCAGTTAGTAAAACGCGTTCCTGGCTTTGTCTACGCGGTCAATACATCACCGCCCGCACGCTCTGCGACAAAACTCTCTACCCAGGGCCACCCGTTGTGTCCTAACATGCGAGGATGCTGACCACTACACCATCGGACCACTAGGGGCCTGAAGAAGACAAGAACTCTGAAAAAAACAGATTACCTCTAGTGGGGGGTGGTTGACATGACGTGGTTCTGCACAGCGGTGATTGGTTCACGTAAGGAGTATAGATATGCGGAGGGGATGTTATGGCCCCACAAAACACTTTGAATTGAAACTAATCGGAAGTCTGGTTGTCTAGTAGTCTCGATGTGGCTCTGATTGTTTCATATTTATTTCACAAAGACTCTTGACAATAAGGTTGACGGGTGCCATCATCCAGCACTTAACGAACGCAGTAGATTCTGGCACAAGTCTAAATAAAACTGGATATCGGATTATGGATGCAGCTGCAGAAAATCTCCTCCAAGTTCCAGCGTATCAGATAATGACGCAGTAACCGTGGTTGGACAAGCACGGCGAATCAATCAAATTATTTAGTTTATTTAACTGCTTTCGTGTATTTTTCTTATGCCCTTGTAGTATTATTTGAGCTGTTAAAATGATAAACGATTAAGTCCCCGGAATATCTAAATGGGGTGGTTCTTCTACACGATGGCATGTACTGATTTGACTAAGGAAATATGTTTTCTTTCTTATGTTTGAATCTGAATTTATTTTTCGTCCGACAAAATATTTTATCATCGATACTAAAAAAGCGCAAGTCACACACGATTGGCGTTGATGCGAAAGTTCTGACGTTATTACCCACAAGTGCTTGTTTGGTGGGTTTTCTGGTTTAATTGGTTTTTTTAGGTTTCACTTAAACCGTTTCAAAGAAGGCGCAAAACGTTGATTGGAGAACACACCATGATACGATGTGTTTTCTCAAATATTCCGGCACTGTCATTTAATTTACCAGATTCTCACATATACTAGAACCAGCAGTTGTGTTTATACAGGTAGTAGTAGTAGTATTAGTAGCGTATAAAGTGGTAATTGTAATAGTAGTGGATTTAGTTTCCATCGTAGTAGCTGTTGTAGTGGTTGTAGAAGTATTCGTCGTCATTTCGAAATATTAAAAGGCTATAAAATTGAATAGTAATGTGACTGATGATTTAAAACCAATAGAGCGCGTCCATTGCAGGAATCAACAACCCTTGGATGATTGGAGTACTGAAAACACACGGCCTACTCCAACAGCAATCAACTTGGCCTTTAACGCGATCTCCCCGAAACGGAAAACGATTACAAAAACAACACTAGGAGATCCCATTCAGCTCATGGCCACACTTTTTGATCCCACAGGTTCGTGCGTAACATTATTGAACAATCATCTAAATTAAATTCAAGGTCCTTAAACTATGAACTCACTCTTATGATGCATGTGTTTGTCTTTAGGTTTGTATAAAACTCTTACTGTCGAAGAATGCACGGCGACGATGGATTTCCGTGGTTCAAACTACAGCACAAACATTATTAACATGGGGTAAGGTTTTTGCAGATATATCAATGTTGACCTTAACTGACCTACAGGGGTGGGAGAACGCTGAAGTCTTTCGTTCGGCTATCCTTTGCTAGACGACAAGCCGGCCTATTTATGGACGGTACTTCAATGAACATTCTTGGGAACAGTTTAGTAGGAACGACATCCCCAGTGCCACCCGAAGACGTGTAAATACCTTTAACATCACCCAGATTACCCACGTGGAACTCAGGCTTGTTAAATTCCGGGTATCTACCAGCAGCCTAAAATTTGTGTGGCCTTACCTGGAGGTCAATCATCTTGCAGACCACATTTCTGGAATTGAACTCACGTTTACACACTTTAGATGTCCACGGCGCGAATCTGGTTTCACAGCCAGCTTCCATGTCTACTCATTGGAAAAGACAATCCAGGGTAGCATGAATTACAACCAGCCGCCCTCCACAATTTATCGGGCAAAATCGGAAAATTCCAAGGAGACTGTATCTCTTATCTCCTCAACTTTCGCAGCTTTTATTCTGGCCGACGGTTACAAGTCCGAGGATGTAGGTTGACATCCAATTCTTCTGCCCCAGTTGTTGCAAAAATCCTTTGCCTCCATCAGATTGCAAATAAAACATAAAAACGGTAATCGTATGCAAATAAATGGCGGCAAACCATTATTCCGTGAAGGAAATTGACACAGAGAAATCTGTGAGCATTTTATTCTCTTCTTTGACGCGGCTATCTCAATCCATCTCTGGCTGACTCTGAGCTCAAGGGTTATGGAACATTGACTATCAAGACGGAACGCAAAATGCCGGAAATACCAATAAACACGCCGAACATCTATTTTTGCAAACGCCTGATGGCGTTAATCAAAAGGCCTTAAGGCAGACGAAGAAGTTTGGAAACCGAAGGAGCGTCCATCTGAAATGATGCGGCATCTTACGACGCATAGCGACAGGCATCCCTATTAATTGGGAGGGAAAGAGGGTGTGGGTGGGGAGTTCAACCAATGAACAGTTAGATTGATGGCTTCGGCTACTCTGGGGGAGTGTGGCGTATGGAAGCGGTGAGTCATAGGTCACCAGCATCCTCGCTCTGTTAGTAAGAGACCTGGGTTCAACTTGCAGCTTTTCTGGTGAAATTCACAACCGAAAACGCCTGATTTAGACACATTTTAAAATGTTTTGCAGAAGGCCGTTCTCGGAAGACCCTTTGGCCATCTCAGTGATGGTCCTTTCACGCTTTTGAGAATCCCCATTTGTCTCGCGGACACTCCTTAGGGTGGCTCGATGCTGTAGGGGTCAGCATCTTAGCTCTGTTGGCGAGGGACCTGGGTTCGAGTCGCAGGTGGCACTGGGGACGCCTACTGTAAATATATTCCCGAGAAACTTTATGGCGAACTCCCATGAAAACGGTTTATTCTCTGTCCTGAGCGCCACGGTATCTGGGGCACGCAGTTAAGGCGAGTTATCATTGGCAGAAAATTAGGTGACACTGCGCCTTATAGCACAACACAGTTATTTGGCAAGGAGTAAGAATATAACGACGTGTTAATTGCGATTAGAAACGTGATTTCGAGCCCATCAATCAGCCCTATCGTCGCGAAGTTGTCATAAGTATTTCAGTTTCATTACAGAAGTCTAGGGTTTCGGAAGTGGAAAATTAAGATAACATCTGCTTATTGGCTCAAATCGGATATTAAACACAACATTTAAGCTCTTCGCTAAAAACGTTAATTAATTAACGTTTCGAAAATAGGATCCTTTAGTAGCTAAAATCGAAGCTCTTACAAGTTTTGAAACCGCTGTTTTAAAAAAACCACCTGAATTCACTGATGGTTTTTTTATATTTTAGGGCAACTTATCACTGCATGCAGAATCCGCAACTTTCCCGGAAAACATTACTGCTGTCAATATGAGAATAGTGTGCGGCTTCCGGCTTTGTGCAAACAGTGCATGGTGCAATATGGTGAGTTTCTTTCTCTTTTGTTAAAGTTGGTCATATTTGATGTGTTATTTGGCATTGTCCCAGAGACTTAGTGGGGGGTTAGGAACTGATAAACAGAGGCATTCCCCAGACGTCTGTCATATCACGGCGAATAAGACGAATTAACTAGACGCGTGAGTTAAGGACGGTTGATCAAAGGAACACGCATTTTCCAAGTGCACTTACGAAAGATAATTAAATGATGAATGGAATGGACGAAGATATTTGAATACCGTGGGAGCTTTGGCGAGAATGAGGGTAACTACCCGTTTGACCAACCATTGCGTAGAAGGAGGGTCTCGTCGGCTATGGCAAGATGGTATTTTAAAATCGACGTCGTCTCAAATTAAAATAAAGAGCCGGTTTCGTGGATATCACGACGTTCATGGCATATGACAATAACCATCAAGATCTACTGTCGCTAGCACCAGCGGCTTGTTTTTGATAGAGGCAGGCAGATCTGCCGTTTGCAAAATAAAGTCCATCGGTGAGGAGGGTTCAGGAGAAATGTCTTTCCTGGTCGTTGATCCTTTGAAAGGATCCGCGTGGGAAACACAGAAGATGTTCAAGGCAAAAGCTGCATTGGAATTGGGACGCTTTTGGACTGTTAACGAGATGTGGATATGCCATTCTGCTCGCAAATAAACCGGAATCCGTGAGTTTATAATGACGATTCTTGGGAGCATTGTTTATGTGGCGGCATCCCCAGACTGATGTCTTCTCGGCATGCTCTGAACATCATTCCCAGGAAATGTACCTCGACGATTCGCTGTTAGATTATGTCCCAGCAACAACAACTCAACAATTCTCCAATCCATGAAGTCGACTGATCCTCTGCAACAGCACCCAGTCGCACCAAAGATGCCGAAAAGAAGACGCCTCCAGGAAGAGGCTGTGGAATTTGCATCATCCACCACGGGGTGGCTTCACTTGCAACTCTAACTAATCGAATTCTAGTCACGACAGCCGTTCCGAGTTGAGAGGAACGTGAAATTATTTTGAGGAGCTTTAGTTGTGACGCCTCTATGAAGCTGTGTTATGTAAATGCATTATACATCACAGGATGATTACTAAACCATGTTTTAGAGTGAAGTTAACAAGTTTAAAATCGCGGAACGCAACGACCTTATTTATCTTTGGCAATAAATCACGGTACTCAGCTGACATATTGACATCATCTAGTTGGATGTTCGAATTATGGTGTTTTGAATTTACGCTCATGCCCGAAGCAGATGAGAAAGAATATTTTAGTTGTTAATACCGGATTATGAAATTAAGAATTGTTGAAGAACGTTTTCACGAAACCCAATGTTGGCGAATTAAATAATAATCATGACCGCTTTATTGAGTTCACGAGGACCAAATGTTTCAGCATAAAATATTAAGATGAAAATTGTCTAAAAATCGTGACAATTAAGGTCGTCATTGTACGTCTTGAACAGCCCCGAATGGAGAGCACATTTAAGAAAATAGAAACGGGATTATTTTAAAAGACATGTCGAGCATTAAAAAATGAGACAAAGTGTATTTTACATGCCAGTTTATTAAGAAGGTCTTCAATTGATTAATAATAAACTAAATAATACAAATGTCACCCGTGTATGCACGCTTACCGATGTGGATCCTTTTGTGTGTTCATTTTTAATTTGAAAACAAATTCGAAACTACGAAACGGAGGCGTTGGCATCTACATGATCGCTTCATGATAAACGGTTAAGGAAAATAGCGCCGCGCATTTTGGTTTTGAGCTCTAGGTTAAATTATGATTGGTTATCAATAGCTTACATACACATCCATTGTTTATGTCGTGTTTTGGTTAACGTAAACCGCGTGCATGAACAGAGTTTTCAAACATCCAACATTGTGACCATTCGGATGTCATTTCTTATCTAAACCTTTGACAGTGTGGTCGGTATAGCACGCAACATCACTTCGGTGGAGATACCATCTCACTCCCAAACAGTCATCGTTTGAGAACCCAGCAGACACACGAGCCAAAACCAAATTCATTCCCTGTCGGAAATTTGATTAATTTGGAAAATTCAGTTAGTCGACGTTTGGTTTGGAGAAAAACAATTATCATCCAGGATCCAAATTGTCCAAACATTTTCCCCAACGACATTGATGCCCCTTGGTTATTTTATTCAGCCTCTGAGTGCAGTTAATCTGTCCGAGAACGCAGACAGCTGCAGTCTGCCATTTTGCCGTATCCAGTCCCATAGACCCAAATGCCACATTGAAGCAGAGGTCAACGAGCTACTCCTGCGATGTCAGGAGGCAGGGATCCCGATTCCATAGTGCCGACTTTCAAACCTGCTTCTCTCGTGGGCACCTTGCAAAGGTTGTCGCGGTGACCTTAAACCGTGACTTGGTGCTGTCAAAGCGAACGTGTTAGCATTTGGTCCAGGAAGTGTTCCACTGGAACCAGAACTGCAAAATAATCGTCTCCAGCTTCCTGGGTCGGCTGCGAAAATCCGCGAGGTGGCAGAGAAACCCGGAATCGAATATTGGAGTGGATATCCTCTTCGGGAATTCGGCTAACGGGATCTGCCCGCAGATGCTGTGTGGAACTCACTGCGTGTTTGAATTTCCGCCTACCCCTAGCAGGTTTATTCCGCATGTCAAGCGGTTTAAAGGGGTGTGACCACTGCCAAATACGGTGACTCGTAGCCACGCAGTTGAGGGCGGTGTTACGGCTGAAGTTAAAACACGAGGAATTAATTACAACGAAAATATCACGCACAGCTCCATGGCCAGATGCACTACTCATCCCTCTATCAGTAGGATGCCGTTTTCTCGCTCTTGTTGCCATGATTAGAGAGATGGTGAGGAAGCCTCTGTGCTTATAGTTCGATAGACATCATTACACCACGATTACACAGGCAACCAATAGTAATTTACCAGTAATCCCACGACTTGGGTGGAGTTCAACCAGTGCGGAGTTCAACGTGTGACCCAGTGTGTTTGCTGGATGATGCAACGGCCACATTCACCTTTTTTGTCGCACCGGGGACACCGCGGCCTCAACAATATTGTCAAAAATCGTCTTGGAAATATCCATGCAGCCGACTCATAACCTAGCAGCAGATAACTGTTCAAAAAAGGTTGGCCTCCGAACATCAATCGACGTGTGTGGGGGTCAGCCGTTTAGACACCGAGGCATGTGTACTTTAGTCTGAAGGTTTCAAAACCAGAAGAACGTAAAAAAATTAAAACTTGGTGAGAACACAATAAGGCTCCTCACCAATTGCTATTAAAATTGATATTTCAGCCTCGACCATGCAGCCCAAGTCAATCACGGGAATCCTTGAATTCGAAGACGACATTTCTGCCTCCGAGGGTTCATTTCGCCGTCAGGTCATTTGTCCTGGAGGTGGTTGACTCCAAACCAAAAGTACTAAAGGAAACGACTGCTCTGGGTAAGCAGTTGTAAGGTGTTGAAATGGACTACACACTGCGAATTCCATTGCCACTTCGGGGTGACAAATCCATAAAGAATCTTGGGAGGAGGTATTCCCAGCCGCTACTCACCCGGCCCAGTGTGGGTGAATTCCGGCTGGTCGATTAAATCGACAACGTTATTTATCACTCCGGTGTCATCACTGACCGTAGAGCCGATTGACTTTGACCTTAAAGGGCACAAGGCGCGAAGCTGATTTTTTGCTAATCACATTGCCAATCGCTTTATTCAGGTCACTATGAGCTAAACTTCGAGCTTTTTTTAAAGTTGCAATCCTACACACAAAAACAGTCTCCAAGGAAGTCAAGTGTGTAAAACGTAGCGCTCGGTTGACTCTTAGCCGGCTCATGAACGGGTTGCTAAAATGTATTTCAGCCATTCGGATTTACACAGCCTGCCTGTAATCTTCACTTGATTACCCACGGGCCTGGCTAACTGGCCAGCGTGCTTAAATACAGCCCACTTAACGAATAAACGGCCATTCGATCTCACAATTGAGCAAAATCACACAAACAGTAAATTGAGGACATTTAATTCGCGGTAAATCAATAAATGAAGCCACGGCGACCACGTCCGTGCCCATTAAGTTGGATGCAGGGAATTGATTGGTCATGACTCATGTCATATTGACCAATTGAATTCACCTTTGTCGCAGTGCGTTGGAACTGAATGGAAAATGTAGGAAATTCTTCGAAATGCTAGACCAATTGGTTTTGTATCCCTTGCACATAAATGAACATTTTTTAGAAAACTAGTTTATGCTTCAAGGGGTTTGACGAATTTTAGAAATATCGCAGCATCATTTAAACCTTTTCCAAAGTACCAATTTAATGGGTATTTACTGTCGGTTTATTTCAATACTCAACAAAGCGATAAATTATGCCATATTTGGGAGCTATTAACATGCGGGGAGAGAGAGAGAGAGATAGAAATACCTTTTGTTGTCAATTATATTCCCACACTTTTTGTCAATCGTCGTCCCAGTGTAGCAGATAAACACGCATTAAAAGGGAGCAGCATTTTTTCGCCTTGGTACAGCAATCACTCAAACAAAATGACTATCGAATTAAGAGTGAATTGAGAGAATAATTTTTCCACATGAATTTTGGAACGTTAAGAAAAATCAAATTCTTTGTGTTTCCAGATAACTATCAACACGATTCGCAAGTTTTTTCCATAGCAAAAACATGAGCTGTAAAATATGGACGGGATAGCATACTGCTATTTGTTTTCCAGTGGATGCGCCAGGCTCAAATTACAACCGGGAAATTGTACAATTACGCGAATATTTTGACATACTTAACTCCTGCTTTGGTGAAACTATGCTGTTTTGACTAATTATTGTGAACATTAGTACGTTGGATGTTTATTGCACTTGATACATTAAGATTGATTGAACACAGTTAATTATCTGTTGTATTTATTACAAGTAAATACTCTGCCTACTATTACTTTATCAGTAGAAACTTTTACTTAATCAAGGTTCTCAGAACTGCCGCAGTATATTCTGCCAACCGAGAGTCCAACTCGTGCTCATTATGACTTCCCTGGGAACAATGCTCTGCCTTTCTATGATATGCGGCTGTCTCTTTTCCCGAAACCAAAGTCTCTTCCACTCGAAGCGCCCGTCGTCCACCTCAACCTCCAACACAGCCCCCAAACTCTGCTCCAATTTTTTCTCCACCAGAATTCGTCGCTCAATTGTTGGAACACCCAAGGTGACGGAACAACTACAACCCCGGCAGCCTCAATCCATGCCAACCTGTGACGACATTGGATCCTTCTTGACCGCGAGAGATCAGGCCGAGCATAACTACATCCAGTTCTACAGCTCGCCCTCTCTTCCACGCGACATGGGCTTTCAAACCATTCCACAGCGTCGATACCGTCAAATGGAAAGCAGAAATGGATTGTTATACGCCAATGGCGATGGAGCTGGGTTCGCGGTAGAAGTTGATACTATAAGGCCCACGCTATTGGTTCCCGTAACGGCCAATCACCATGTCTTCTCGGAGGAGAGGGGAGTGTGGGTGGGTTGTGATCAACCAGAGGCGGAGAAAGAGGAAGAGGAGGTTGTTGTCGACGGTGAATTGAGAGATTTTTGCATAGATGAGACGACAACCACAACGACGCATCCACCCATGACTACATTTGCAAACATGAAACTCTCCATCGTCTCCAATAACGAAAATCCATTGGTCAGAGCGATGGAAATTTCGCCCATGAGCCCGTAGGTTAAAGAGTGCATTGTTTGACTACGTAGTTGAATATTTTCAAGTCAATGCTTTATCAAATTTCACAAACTCTTGATTATAAAAGGGTAAGGGCAAAAATAAGTTAGTTTGGCAGTCAATCAAAAACTTCCAGGAATTGTGAGTCGATATTAATAAGATGTGCGCTTAAATTAGTACACTTCATTACAGTCGAATGCGTCAGTATTGCAGGATAAAGTTGCTCAGTAAAATAACGAGTCATCTGAAGAATAAAGTGAACACCTTCCTCCTCATGTAGGCATTACAGTACTGTGCTTGAAAATACGAAAGGATCCATGATCTCCCCTAAAGAGGCGAATCACTGCTCAGCGAAATCTCCAGCTTCCTGCCACCAAACAGTCTCTCATCATCACGGCTCTGACTTCTCCGGCCGCTACAGATTGCCTCGCACATTATTCGAGGTTCCAGAGTTCGCCTATTGTGTTTCATCTCCTGCAAACACTAGCAACTATAACAATGAAAACGCGAACCTCTGACTGATTAAATTATACAGACATTATCTGCATAATATTGACCTCTCTTTATACACAATCCTCACTTTTCTCCTCAAATGGTGGTGTTCCATTAGACCTTGTTCTTGATTCTTGAATAGATTGTCCATCTATCGACTAACCGCGAGTATGTTTAGACGATCTTATACTGATTTGCCTTTCGGTAAGAAAATATTATTTTAACTTTTAAAAGTCGTTGTTTTTAAGGACACTGCAGGCTTATAGGAAGGCCGAACCAATCCACACAATAGAGGGGAGGGGGATTGGGATAGAAAATTTGGGGATTAAATTTCTTGGTTCTCGGAGTTGTTAAAAATCTTGGTCCCAACCGCTGGTGTCTTCCTGTGGGTCCTCTGTATCCGGGGGATAGCGGTCAAAGTTGCTAACATCGACTGGGGAAGAAATCTAAAAGAAAAAGAAGACGAAAAACATACAGTTACGGCCGGGGTTCTTGAGTCCAAGACTCGCGATACTTCTTGAAGGCCATCTTATGCCAAGCAGGTGTTATGCGCCGAGCGTAGTGGCGTGCGCTTGTAATCCAGCAACCTGGAGGCCGGGTGGCGGAAACTGTCTCGCGCGCGTTATGGACAAGGCCTTCTATGGCCGCCATTACCTCGTTGTTATTTCCTCCATTCCTGTTAAACATTAAAATGCTGAAAGTTCTGGTCTTTGTGACCTTAATAAAGCGTAAAAATTATAAAAAAATATAAATTAATGGCGTGAGCATATGTCACGTGGTAGTAACCATTGCTTGCTGGTTCCACATTGGTCACTGTGTTTACGGCCCGTGATGCCCTAATTGGTCTACCATTTTAATTGGCCCTATCTTGTCCAAAACGCGTTTGAAACGAGCCCTATTCCGTATTAACAATTCAGGTTTTCTCCTGAATGCCTCATATCCGGTAAGTTGGGTTGTGTCCGTAGAATTAATTGTTGGATGCCGATTGGGACAGAGTGGGTCTAGGAGAAAAATAAAAACACCAATATCCCACTGGAACATTCTTCCCCGAATGATACGAAGAAATGTGCTACGTGTGACCTCCATCAATCCGGTTCAGCGCAAACGCCGCTGGAACTTCCGCTTGTTTACAAAAGGCCTGCGGATTCTGGGAAATGAGAGGAGAATCGGTATCGGGTAAAAGTTAGTATTTTCAAGGAATTCTTACTTTTGGTACATGGGGCGGTTTTAGTCGTCGAGCTTTCAGGCCCTCCCAGTCGAATCCTTCGAACCAGACGTGTTTTTGGATCTCACGTAGGCCGCCTTTGCCGTATCCAAAGCGCTCAGTCGGGTTGTCTCTACAATTAGCCTCGAGAGGTCAAGAAAAGTAGGAATTTTCCATTTCTGTCGTATCCCGACTTACCGACACAGCTTCTTTACGAGGTTGAGCGCATTCTTCGTCACAGTTCGCGGGAATCTGAGGGCGTCAATGCCACGCAAGATGATGTTGTACGTCTTCATTGGTTCGTCTGATGTGAATGGAGGGCTAAAAGACAGCTGTAGATGTACTTAACAGACATCGCAAATTTCAAAACCTAGACACACTACTCGATGCCAAAACTTCAAACTCGAGCACATCTTGGCATTTATCTTGGAGGAAGGATTCTGTAGACGCGCTACAGAATTGTAGTCTGCGTCAAAGTTGGCCATGTCCCAACACCGCTGTCGACAACACAACCCTCTAGACGCAGATGAAACCAATAAGCATTCCGTGGACTCAGACAGTTTCTGCGGGATCTATTTAACGACTTTGCTTTTTGGACTTTTTCACACAGTTCTGCGGGAGAGCTTTGGTTTAGAATGTTTCTTTTATGGACTCAAATCGATTGTGTGTACTTTTGTGTAAGATTCATGGTTGAATGTAGCTTTCTTATTCAGATAACGACCAAACGAATGCAATAAAGAACTGAATTGGACATGTTATTAAATCATTACGAGTGCACAAAATTTATGGCATAGTTTAAGGTATGTGAAAAACAGGAATGATTAAGTATGTTTGATATTTAAACGACATTTAAAACTGTTTAAATAAACCAATACTGGCTGAAGCCATAGATCACAGCCAATCAACTCTCGAATCCAGTTATTGCATTAAAGCCAAACGTAAATACAGTTCCACTTACACACCGACCAGCAATTCGTAAATCAATATGCCCAAGGACCACGTGTCTGCTGACAAATCGTGTCCCTTATTCAGTATTATTTCAGGGGCCACGTATTCTGGAGTGCCACAGAAAGTCCACGTCTTCTTGTCGAATCCGATCTTTTTTGCGAAACCGAAGTCCGTCTGCGGGTAGCCAATGAAAAGAACGGAAGCAAATTATTGCTGAGAGTTGGACCATGTGACGTGTGGGACTGAGTGCTGTTGATCACTCACCATTTTGCAATAACCATGCTGATCCACAAGCAGATTTTCCGGTTTCAAGTCCCGAAACACGATTCCTCTCAAGTGGAGATACGTAAGGGCCTCGACAACGCAGGCTATGTAGAACTGCGTCGTGGATTCAACGAAGCAGGATCTGAAAAAAACAGACCATTTGGCGTGTGAGAACTCCACGGGGGTGTGAAAAAAGGAGATTGGAGTGCTCACGCATTTCTCAAAATCGTCCAGAGTTCACCGCCAAGGCAGACTTCGAGAAGCATGTAGAGATATTTCTTGTCTTTGAACGTTTTGTGCAGCCTAAAAGAAGACAATACAACTTAACCACACATACAGGAATATGTTCTACCCTTCAACCATAAAAAAACTAACATTAACAAGAAACACTACTTTATTGACAGCGTTAAACAGATTACGCTGTCTCCTGAGTTTACGTTTCTTTTAAAAATTCAAATAAAAACCAATTTTTAATGAAAAATCATCATCTCTCTTTTGATACATATAGCAGAGGTCTACAATTGATGAATCATAAATTGTTTATTTCAAATGCTCCCGCATGTCGATGTATAAAAACATAATCTTCGCATTTAGATTTGAATTGATACGTGAAAAAAATTAATTTGCCAAATCTGGGCAGAATGTTTAGAAGGCTTTTGGTTTGGTTGCGTGCATTTTCCATTGACTCACAATTATGCCGGAATTGCACTACAAACTCGACGTATTTATGCTTGCACGTGAAGAGCATTTACACTATATTATTAATGACCGAAAAATTGTAGACGTTTTACTATATATTTCAATACACAGATGTTGATATTTCGTTCAAAATAGGTGTTTTATTTCAATGTGAAAAATAATTGCCAAATTGAAAGAACCTGTATTATGCGGCTGCTTCGTCCGAGAGATAACAATCACTGTGCTGTCACTACGTGGACTGGTTAGATCCTGGATGAGGCAGAAGGCTGTGAAACAGGAAGAGTAAAGCACTCACTTGACAATGAAATCCGAGTTGCAACCCATGAGAATTTGTCGCTCGTTCATGACATGCTGTTCCTGCTTTGTCTGCACGATGTAGTGTTTCTTGAGCTTCTTCAGTGCAAACGTTCGAGAGTCATTCTTCCCCATTTTGACCTATGGAAAAATGTAAAATCCAAATAAGCCCCATCAATAAGAGATCAAAAATCAATGTTTTGACTTATTCATTCGCTCTTCCAATAACCAACCAGTAATAACCCACTTTTGTCCCAAACTCCTATCCTATTCGAACATCTTTATCTATTGCATTCATCTCGTTAATCCGTCGTGCTGTGGCAACCACTTCTAGAATGCAGGTAATCAATTCGAAACCCCCCTTTTCTAGATCATATACCCCCAGGGATCATTTCTTTTCTAAACAGCTCTATTTTATGTGAATACGTTCTTATTGATTGCCTTTACATGTTCCACAAGGTAGCATTCGACTATACCATTCCACTACCATTATATAATAATCCATTGGTCATCGGAATCATGTTCAAAGCACCACCCAATCATCTGCTCGCACGCCGCCCAACGGTTGTCCAATCACATACGCCTTCGCTCTCGTTTGACGCTGCCCGGTTAAATGACCTTCCCATTGGGGTCCCTTAACCGTGAAAAAACGTGACAATACACTAGAGGAGATTGTTGAAGTGATGAACTGAACGTATTCACTTTAACGTAGTGTTTACGTTGATTTGAGTTCGTTTAGGTTACCCATTTCTGAACAATTGTCTGGATGTTGGTGTAAGTAGACTGTAATCTATCTATCGTTCCAGCAATATAAAGAGTTAGAGCGGTAAACCGAGCCGAAGAAACGCGTAGGCGGGCTAAAATCGTTTTCTGTTAAATAATTTGTAACGAATAGGTTGCTTTGCACTTCGTTGGAGATTTAAAGGTTAAACAACAACACATGAGCAATCCGAGTCTTGTCGTCTATATCAACGAATGGATTTCGTGCCTACAAAGCTTTTAAACGCACCAATTCAACGCGTCCAAAACCCCCTACACCGATAGTTGTGATGACTGAGAGATCTTTCAGTTCAAGTGACTTGAATTCATCCACGGGCGTTGGTTTATCGCTGAAAAATAAAAGTTCAACTGAATTGTATCCAAATCGTTTTAAAGCATGCGAATTTCGTCAATCGGTCTAAAAAATCCGAACTTTTAAAACCTAGCAAAACTGCTGGAACCCATCAGATTGAAGAGTGGATCCGGCAAACTGTGATTGGCTGTTTCCTCTGCTATTAGCGCCAATCTCTTACACTGCTTCTATGCTTACAGGTTGTCCTAACGTGTCTCAGTAACATATTAGCCGCTTAGATTTCAGCTATTCATGTATCATTCGTTGATCAATGTCTTTGGCGCGCGTTATGGATAGGGCCTTTGAATAGTCACCATTACACCCTTGCCAAACTTTATAGACTTGTAGGGTTGAATTTGACTCGTTGATAGTAAGTGAATCTTCAACGTCGTCTTCGAAAAATTATCGATCGACAAATCGATCAAACAACGTGGCCAATGGTAAACGAGACAACTAAAGCAATCACGTGATAATGCAGATGCGTATCTCCAGTGTTTCTAGTTGTAAAGGACACTTAAAGCATCCTGTTTGCTTTTTAAACCGTTTAACGTTTTGGTCCTCGTGACTTCAATAAAGCGAATACCATCATTATAATTATTATTATCGTCAAAAACGTGTAAAAAATCTCGAATCATCTATTTCAACCAAAATTTGTAAATTACTTTGAAAGGTGGTACTCACGTCTGTGTGATTTTGTCGTCCTCATCGGGGTAATGGCGATTTAGTGTCGCCAAGTCACCAATGAGAAGTCCGTAGGACCTGGAAACAATGTTTTTTTGTTAAAATATTGGATCAGTAGAATTAGTGAAAAGGTGAGTCACGCACTCGCGGTCCAACACGAGGCAGTCGACGCCGTTGGGGTAGGCAGCAATGATGTTGGCCGTTCGGACATCCTCACTAAAACGCAGATGGGCGAATTGTGGACTTTTTTTGTCGCTTTGAGCATACGTGCACAAAAAAATCAAATTCGAAGGTTATCTAGAGGATAAACCGCTGAAGTATGTCGAAAAGTTGCGTACCCAATGCAGTCCCGTGTCCCACCAACCAATTTAGGATCATTGTGCTACCTAACTGACCATCTGACAGTCAATAACCCCGCAGATGCACTTCAAAGACGCCATGTACTAACTAAAACCTTAGCGTCTTTATTAATGATCTCATTGTTACAGGGGAACGATTAACATCGGCTTTGTTCACATCGGGTTAAAGCAAAATCAATCGAGTCACACACAGTATCCTATGAGGTCATCTTCAACACACACACACACACACGTGCCCAAAGTCGTGTTTTTCTGTCAGACACGCTGGGAAGGTCGACCCGGCAGTGACTCATACGCGATCTCAATTCCAATTGCCGTTCTCGGGCAGCTGTAATCACGGCTCATCATTTTGCAGGAGGTGGACGCAAAAATAACGCCAAGCATATCAGCGGCGTATCAGCAGCGTATCAACGCAATTTGTGCGCTCGGGGGAGACCTACTTTTTCAGGGCTTTTTCGCCGAACCACTCTCCACGCTCCATCAATCGGACAAAGTTCTCCTTCGTCTCCCTGACCGTCGTGCTTGGCGAAACTTCTGCCTTACGTCGTTCATTTTGGGTAACCTCAACTTGGCCATTGGAGATTATGTAGAAAGTGTCGCCACGAGCTCCCTGTCGAATGACGTACTCTCCGGGCTCGTAGTGGACTTCGTCTAGCAGGTCGACGAATTTCGCTAACGTCTCCGTGGCCAGCGATGCGAAGCTTGGCACGCTGGAAAAGAGGAAATTCTACATTATTTTCCGATTATTTCACCCTACGTTTAAGTATTCAGTAGTTGTTATTAGTTTGAAGTAAAACCGAACCTTTTCAGGAAATCGAGGTGCCGTCTGTGTTTTAGGATACCGGTTTTCATCATAACGGCCTGGAAGGTCTTGCGATCGATCGCCCATAGAGAACAGGGCTTTAGAGCTGATGTGGAAGAATTTGGGTAGGTAAACTGTGTTAGAATGCAATAGATATAAAATAACAATACCCTAAGCATTCAGAAATGCTGGAAACATTCTACGACGATACCAACCTTTGATTGTAGCTGTTCGCGTGCAATTGTACAAGATGGCGAGTTCTCCGAAGACCGATGGATGTGTAATTTGTCGCAGGGTATGTCCGTCCTTGTTAACTTCGACAGCTCCTTCTGAAAATCGATGAAAACCAGATGCTGTTTTATAGCCCCAAAATCGATGAAAAATGGTGTTTTATGGCCCAAAATCGATGAACAACAAACCGTCTGTAAAATTGAAACTTATCGCACCAAATGCGTTGTCTACTGGTGTTGTTTCAAAAACCCGGATTAAGAATACTGGATTTGTGGGGGGTGGATAATGGTGCCTGGATTTCTCGCATAAACACGCTTTAACCAATTAGACGATCAGCCAAGCTTGTTTATGCGTTAAAGGGCAGATTTTAGATGTAAGGTCCTCCGGTATTTTGACTCATTCGGATGTAATGTTCTCACAACATCGCATGGCGCAGATCAACGGGTTTCAATTCCCTAAAAACTATGTCAATGCATCATATTTAAATTAAGAATTCCTTTTTGATGTGGCTTATTGGACGTAATTTGAATATTTTTCCCACAGCCCTTAAAGAAATTATACATTTCTAGGCTATTGGGCAAAAGATGAAGCTGATTAAATGGGGTAAAACCCAAATTGGGGACAGCTACAAACGGCATCATTTTAGGAAAAAAATAATGTCCCCGAAAAATCTGATTGTTGTTCCGAGCCAATAATGACATATCGCGGGATCTGGCCTTATACTTTATTGACACTGTCACACGTAATTAGCCCGACCATATCAATTTTTTAATGTACATGAGGAAACCGAAAATCTGGTTCGACCAAAAATGTCTTTATTTTTCACGGGTATGGACAATTGGTGCTACGTGTTTTGTTGAAATGCATGGAAAGTTACAGGAAAACCTATATGAAAAGGTTGTTTTTGTTTTGCCAATGTTTATGACCTGCTATGTAACCCCCAGATCTCACATTCACTATTTCACTTTTTCACTTTAAAAGACCCTTGGGCCTCTTGGAGCACATACAGTTAATACTTTTTCGTGAAGGCTTTATGAATTAATAAAATCCGAAATAGATTTGTGTATATATATCCTGGTGTTCCTGTAAATTGCAAACAACAATTAATTACCCCAGTGTTTTTTTTCTCATTATTAGGACTTTCTTCGATGTTATTAAATTTTATATAAACACAGGAGCCGAGTTTAGCTGCGGTAACCTGAAATTCGAACATGGGAATGTCAAATGCGGTCATGGAAACACTTTGATCTTAATTTAAAATTACCCACACTAGTAGTACTTAAACAACAATAACTATAACCACTATTAATACCAATTATAATAATACTATTATGCAACGACTGTTGCTGATAAAACTACTGCTACAACCACCAATTATGTATAATAAACATAAAAACGGGGTTATGTCATTTAAACAAAAAACACGTTTCGCCTTTATACACACCACGCTTAACAAACAATAACTATTTATTGCAGTTCTGAACTTTTTATCATTTTATTCTCGGAAATAAACTATTTGACTGCATAATTAACACGATGTCAGATGAATAATTTTACGATCGTAGGCTCTGCTAGGCCTAATATGGCTGTTACGGAGATTCCAGTGAATCGATACACGAAGCTAATTTGTCTTCTCGGTGGTTGCGTATTGGGCGGCACCAATGTTTCAGCCACTCTTTTCAGGCGTTTACAGCATTGTTTTCCCCCAGTTCAGTACTTGGATAGCACTAATGGATTTCGCTCCCCCGCGTGACACGATCGGATTTCGCGCAACTTTTCGACAGTCGTTTGCAAGTCCAAACCCATTTACGGGGCCGTGTGTCCAATGACCTTACAGACGCAAACATGTCTGAAAGCTGCACTGCGAACGTTCACGTCGTTTGTATTGATAATTGACGCGTAAATAAGCATTCATAAATGGCACCCTGGACAAATCCGAAGTGGCCGTTTTGGTCAGCGCGAAGATTCAGTGGTAATGGCAATTGTTTTCAAAGTAAAAAATTCTCGATCATGCGAGCAGGCATTTCTGGGACATCTGTTCAGACAGATGGTACAGAACTGCAGTCCCTGTTTGCGTTGTGTCAGTTTATTCGACGGAGCATCTGGTATTGGGTGGCTCATTGGGCAAATACACAAATAGATAGACATTTCCTGACACCTTATTGACAGCTCACAGATCCCGCGTAAGATGCTAACAGAAACGCATTCACTGCAGCATCTTCCAACACACAGGAGCTGTCACACGTGGAACTCGGGTCGCATGACGCAGTCTGCTTCAGCCAGATGCATTTTGAAGTCGATGGATTACAACTCAATGATTGAAATCAGTTGGCTCGGGTTCTTGGGGCCCCGTAAAACTCCCGGGGTGAGCAGTGATTGGTGAAGGACTTAATGGTTTACTGACAATCTCTAATCTATTCTAGAGCTCTTTTTCAATCTAATTGGTAATCAAGCAAAAGAATCGTCCACCGATAAAAGTCCTTTCTTAATTCAAGGTCAACTAACCTTCCATAACGTAGACCACGGATCCCAGTTCGCCCTCGCGAATTATGGTGTTTCCGGTGGCGAACTTTATGGAGTACATGCATTCGACAATTTCAACGACCTGCGTTGTGTCCATATTCTTCATGAAGTCGTTCTCCAGAATCGCCTGGTTAAGGATTTCTCTCGTCCTGAAATATAAAGTAGGAAAACCCGGTTTAATAAATAAATTGATATCCAAAACATCAAAGAGAATTCGGGAATTAACTATTTGGCCGCGGGAGGATTTTATTCGTTAAATTAAATTCGGCCGTAGAGTCTTGATGCCTGAGGCACTTGTAGCGAGCTGGAATATTCACTCCTTCTGCTAATCCTACATCTATTACCAACATTAATGCTTCCCAGTGATGAAATTAAGGTGGCGAAAACAGTTTTAGGGTGGCGAATTAATTGCCCACCTAAAACGGTGGAGAAAGCATTATCAACGGCGCCGGCCATTTTTCACTGAAAACGATATCTCAATATCTCATAGGATGTGGATATTCGAGAAAGCATCGGCGCTTTTTATTTTTGAGAGCTAAATTGTGTGATATTGCGGTAGACGATAGTGAATCAACAAAACCTCTGCTAGCGAGAGTTATCGTAATCGACTCTTGAGTAAACTGAATCAAAAACCAATTTGATGTGTGCGACAGCAATCGGCTAGTAGAGAATGAACCGGCTTAAAGGTTATTGCCATTAATATAGTCTGGAGATGTTCACAGGTGGCCTGACTGGAAGTCGGACGAGGGTCTCTCACTAAAGCAGATTGGGGACTCTCACAGTTTTTAATTGGGACGCATCGATGAGAGCGAAATACTTATTTTTGTTTTATGATGAAAAAGATCACTCCTTTACTGTGTGACGGCAGACTATTTTTGTCTACTATTTTGTAGAGATCAGCATTTTCGGTCTGTTCGTGAATGGCCCTGGTTCGAGGCCCAGGTTGAGCAACAAAGATGACGCCGATTTATCCTTCCATAGGGGATGAAGGTATTTAAAAAAAAGTTGCAAAGTATTCTTCTAGTACGCAAATCACACACTGAAAGATGAACTGAGATCACTGATTCATTTACTTTTACTGTTCATGAAGTATCGAGTATGTCGAGAAAGGTGCCATCTTAATTGAAGCTGAATAGGCTAGCGGTTACTGTCTTACTGCTCTCAGGAATTTCTTAGGCGAAAAGAAGATGTTCTTTTTGATTGTTTCTCAATTTTAATAACGGCCTCGAGGCGAGTTAGTACATCACAATCTAGGCCTAGCCTGCCAAAACGTGAATTGAACATCAAACAGTTTACTTATCTAATTCTAGAATCCAGCAAAACCAATTAACTGCAGTGCGTGATCTACCTATGTTGAAACACGTGATGGGGTATTACATGGAGTCAAGTTAAACAGATACGAGCTATGGCGTCTCAATTGTCGCATGCTTGGTGTTTGTTTGAATGTGCTGATAAACAGTCGTTTACCAGACGGTGGTAGTTAATTGTTTGGCAAGGATTTTTCATCACCTGACTCTGTCGTCAAGAATCAAGCCGACAAAAACAAAAGAAACTTCAGACACGACAAAACAATTTGCTCGCTGGAGCGTGAGAGAGAATATTCGAGAACTTCTTTTCACGGAGGAGGAGAAGAACCTTGTCTGTCTATTCCAGCCAAAGGTACCTTTTTAAAGGTTTATACAACAACACTCAATAGTCAGCCGTAAGATTAGATTTGTTAAGGCCTATCTTGCTGTCGTTGATAATAATTAACTAGAACGCAACTTTATGGAGTAAATATGAGTCAATTAAACCGCAACGCACTTGGCTGTCTTCGGGTAGTGATGGGGATGCTCCTTTTCATTGATTCGGAGAGCCTGTGGTTCGGCAGAAATTCCGATAGCCCTTTTCCTGGGACCGCCATCCAATTCAGATTCCGCCTCCAGCTTCTTCCTGCCAGATATGGTTGGCGCCAACGCGTTCGGTTTCCGGTTGAACACCGACTGGTACTTGTCCAGCTCCGAGGCCAGGAAGGCGATCCTCTCGTCCTTGAAGGCGACCTGTTTCCTCAACTGGACAATCATCTCATCTCGCCTCCGTATCTGCTCACCGCAGGTGCTGTCGCAGGCGCTGGCGTTGTTGTTGCCGCTGTCGGGCCCACACGGTGAAGAGGCGCGTTTGCTTCCATTGTGCCGGTGACCAAACATGCTGGAGTGATGACTTTGAACGAGATTGCGAAAGCGGGCGACGAGATGAGATGGAGTTAGTGACGAGGAAGGGGGGTGTTGCGTTTTCTCCTCCATACCTCAGTTGGCACAGACACGCACACACACAAGGGATAATCAGGAAAGCACGAACACGCAAGAGAAGGCAGGACACGTGGACTGGCCCGACTTGTTCTCGCAATGCATGTTTTAGAACACTCCAGTCAGAAGCTTTGGAAGGCGCTGCAGCCAATCAGAAAGCGCGCTTTTAAAAAGTGCGCGAAATCATGTTGTTTCGTGCGTGCTAAGTCATACGCCCTCGCAGGATTCAAGGTAAACTGGCACCGGTGGTTCAGGGTAGCGAGTTATAATTGTTGTTATTTTAATGAACGTAATCGCTTTATTCAGACCACGAGAACCGAAAATGTCAGCGTTAAAATGTACAATAAATAAATGGACCCAGTAAGTGACGGAAACACTGGAAACACGTATTTGCAGACTCTTCATCCCTGGATTGTTTCTGTTGACATTTTCAATATATTTACATTTTCTAACGACAGCGGAGATTTCGATTCGGTTTTAATTTGGCTTTATAAATGTGACTTTCGGCGTTAAAATATTGGTTGCTAACAGCGCCAGTTATGAAAATAGTCTCTGAGTGTCTGGTATACCAGTTCATGTGAAACTAAAAAGACGTTCTTGTGGGTATTTCCTACGCATTGGTCGAGGAGATTTACATTTAGACAAACTGGAAGGGGTTATCTAATGTGCGAGTATCGATTAGTGAACACCTAGTGAAATGACGTTGAATGATTATCTCTTGGATAGAGGGCAAAGATAGATCACTAGAAATCGCGATTACTTAAAAAAACCTACAACCGTTCTAAAGGTCACGGGGGAGCACTTGGTGTGTATGAGGATCTACAAAGGCCTTAATGCGGTTTGAGCTTACTCTTAGTTGTCTGAAATGTCAACCTATGGACCACAGACTATTGCATTTACCGAACATAGCATCCACAAGAATGCACGAAATACATAGGAGGTTGATTTCCCGAAATGCAATTCGAAGTATTTGCATTAAAAAGATCGCAAGCGGCAAATAGATCATTTAGGGTTGCTAGTTAAGTAGATGCCGCATAGTTGTACAAAAGCGCCACCATTCATTACATTCACGGTTGCTGCATTATATAAATTGCACAGTATCACGTCGCCATCGTTTATAAGACTGACCGCTTTGACTATACGTCCAAGTTTAATTACTAAATTCGTGACCACTTCGCTTCGTTTTCTCGAATTCTACAAAACGAATTCCAACGCAATTTGCTATCTCTTAAACATGCAGCATTTGCGAAACATTCTACGAAACAATATGCTGTATGGACACACAATTCTCGTGCACACAGACAGCTTTACAACCACGCCAATTCGAAGTGCCAAAGCACTGTTCCGTTGACGATTTCAAGCCTTCTCGTAAAGTACGATCCTAACCATTTTTCTTCCACGAATGTATAATTGGCCAATAAATCCTTCATTGGTTTGCCACATCTTAGGAAATGTTTCTTCCCTACAAATAACAAAAAAACGGATAGATGGTAAATTTCGCTTTCACCGTGACAATACCACTTGAAGGGAACACAAAAAATAACGAAATTGTCGACTATTACTTCTAGGCTTCAATGAGTCTGCATTTGTCCAATTTGAGCTATAAAATAACCTGGAAACTCGGTTCTGGTTCCTGAAAGCCTCAGTGATCTAACTGCGTAAATAAAAGAATTTGTTTTTGTGTGATAAGGCAAGCAGTTGGACGCACGGAGATGTCATTTATTTGGAAACAGGCGGATCGCCTACTGTCCTCATGCGCTACGAGAATCAGTTCGCTGTGGGAATTATTCAAGCACCATAGAGGAATCGGGGGTTTTTGATGAAATCAATATGATCGCTTCAATTGTAGTCTACCTGATCGATCCGAAAGATGACTCCATTCACTCGCATTTCGATGCTGTCACCACTATTTATGTCCCAGTCAATCTCTTTGTGTCCTATCTTCTCTTTTGTTTGGCAACTCTGTGTCACCCATTGTTTTTAAAAATATCGACGACGCAATAATTGCCAACAATCCTGGATTTGCAGCTTCTGAAGACGACATCATCGTGGAAAAACACAACCCCTGTCTAAAGAGACTAGGTGAAACAAAATAAACATCTCAATCAACGGTAAGAAAACAATCATCAGCGTTTTAGATTCCCTAGTCGATTAAGAGACGTATTGTCGCGCTTTGCAAAGCGAATTCACCTCCAAACCATATCGAGTGGCGAGGCATTACGGAAAATGCATTCTCGCCATCTTGGCGAAAGCTAATTCCCCTCTATTGGAACCACACGAATCCACCCAACGGAGATGTCATCCACAGCATTAACTCTTTCTTCGCAGATGCCTTCATCTGATTCGGTGGTTCTGCCGGACTCCCACGAATTCGTTCAATCTTATCGACGGATACATCTTACGCCTGCTCGAGGTAGTGGCCAAACATTGGGTGATTCGACGGTTGCATAAATACCAATCCATCGTGCCATTCACCGATGCTACCGATAACAATGCCTTATTATATATCTACAATGCTGGAAGGTTAATCATTGCGAAATCAGTTGGTTCGTTGGTCTAAGCACGCACAGCTCCTCCATTCAATACAAAAATGTCAACCTGGTTCACCGCGCCAATTTCCAGTCCCGTTATAGCAGAATGGAAAGAAGCCAATGAACATTTCAGTTCATTACTGCGCCAACCAATACCGGTCAAAAGAAGTGAGTCCACAAAGATGTTTTTCTCCGACGTGATTGATGCGTGAAACTTACTGATCCAATAACACTTCCCTGACTACTGCAAACACAGAGGCCTAAAATAGTCTTTTCATTGAACGATCGTATTGTCATTCCTCTAACTCTTCGACGGTCTTCAATATGGCCAACTCAGAGTTCAGAACATGATGTCACTGACAATAAAAACAGTTTTGTGGCATAAAATGTAAAAAAACGTGGTGGCTTCCCTATGCATAAACTGTAGTCAGAAGTCACGGCTATTATTTATGGCAAATACTCAACAAATAATGTACGTTGATTGTTATGGATTCGTATTATAATTGGCCAGAAGTGTTCCTGATCACCCAGACGTTCTTTTGCAGTTGGCAACTGCGCATTTTTACGCGCGTATTAATGTTCATTGTCGGACAGACACAAACTTATTTGATAAAATAGATTAAAACATTGAAGAACACTAAATTAGTTGAATTGCGTGTTAGGGAGGCCGTGGTAACACATTGGGCCTGGCAAAGATATTTTATTTTATTAAATAGGCACAGCAAACAGAAAAACCTTAAGGTGTCAATTCGTCGAAATGCTCCACGCTATGAACATGCTGAACCTGAGATTATGTCCACAATGTGCAAACGAGATGGAATACGCGGAAGAAAACAGAAACAGTCCAGGCCGTTTTATCTAAACTCTTCACAAATCAATCGTGATCGTGACTTTATTATGTAATGAATGAAACCCATGAATAAATGCATATGTTGTTTGGTTTGCATTCTGAGCGATGCATTCGGAATACCTGGAGCCAGCTTTCGATTCAATGAGCAATTATTGATCTTGCGATGTTCAAAACAGTTTTCAGATGGATAAGATCTCGTGTGAACTCGAGCAGAACCCATCTGGACGCGAAAAGAGGGTGTAATTGGCGTTGAACTATATCGTTGCGTCCCATTGAACGACACATTTGTCAATTGGTGAACGAGAAGTTAGACCCCACTGGTAAATAATGCCGGAACGCGGAGATAAGTTTCAAAAATGTCTCCCATATTCGTACCGCACGCCTCGTCCGCTAATCCTGAGTTGAAATTAACGGGAATGGCTTACACTAAAAGGGCTATCCTTTTTGAAGAGCGTATTATGCATCAGCAAGACTCATATAGCGGGACTTTGTCAAAAATGGATGTTGAAAACGAATTAGAGAAGAGTATGAGATCATTTTGTGTCCAAAACTGATGGGGAACTGTTTTGGTTATTGAGTTAATTTCTATTCATAAATTCCTGTGACGTGCAGACAACTAAGTCTTCAAAGTCTTATAGAGACATCGTCGCATAACCATAGCGGTAGTTCATACTCCCAAAGCTTCTATGTTATCGTGATATCGACTGCACAGTCAACACGGCTGAATGATTAAGACATTAAAGAGAGGTTATCACGGATAAATTGATTGGAGATTAAAGTAATCAGGCCTTCTATATGTACCACTGCTGCTGTAAAACATCGCTAACGATTGCCCTGCTTCGTAGAATCAATTTTCGTTCACTCAAAGGCAGGCTTCTCGGAATACATTTTCGTTTCTTTGAGCAAGATTGCTTGACAAACGCAAGACGCAAACGCATTAGCAACGCTCCATCAAAACAAATGGATCAAAACATCCTGCGTGAAATCAAGAAATGGCATACAGTGAGCGAACAATTTTTCAATTTCACCCACTTAAATGGATGAGAGAGGTCTGTGACTTTCTTCATCGGGAGACAAAAAATAATCCAAAAAATAAATTATCGAAATGTTTTGCTAAATGATGGTCGAAACTGAGTTTATTTCAACACCTTTTTATATGCTGACAATGACAGTGTCAAACATTTTTTCCGTAGGTCTTCACAAGGCTTTGACATACTTCTGCTGGAATTCTTACCTCTTCCTCCGTGCAGATGTGTTGAAGCTGTCGCAGGGCAACGCAGACTCTAAACGCCCTCCAAAGATTTTCGATGGGTTTCAGATCTCGTGACTGGCTAGGCTACTCCAGGCCTCGTTTAGCCTTTAATGTCCTTTTTGAATAAATGCGGTTTCCACTCAAAATCTCACGTTTCGTTACCCCATTCGTTTTTTCCTGGTCCCTTTGAAGTAAAACAACGCATGATGCTTCCACCGGCATGCTTCACGGCAGACATCCTGTTTTTTAGATGCATTCTCTCTCCTAAAACACGATAATTTGAGGTTTTTCCAATCCTCTTCCAGATCATATAAATGCTCTCTAGCAAACCCCATACGGGCTTAACAAGGAATAAGGTCACTGATGGCTCAGTGCTGTACTGATGACAGTCTGTTTAATTTGTTCCCTAGGTCTCTGCATGGCATTGATGCAATTAATAATTTTGATCCCACGCGGTGAGATCTTGTGTGCAGCCTGACAACGAGGGATCATCAGTTGTCATCGATGCCTTCAAGTTTCTTATAATTGTTTCCGCGGATGATTGCAGATTCAGTCCTTCCAGCCTGGTGTAGGTCTAAACTTTTGATTCTGGTATTCTTTTGAAAGCTGTTTTATCTTGGCCATAGTGGAGTTTTGAGTGTGACTGTTTGAGGTGGTGAATGGGTATATTTTATACTTTTAACGAGTTCAAACAGTGTCCAATAATACAAGTAACGATTGGAAGACAAAATAGTTTTATTAAAATGAATTTTCAGGCCCGTGTAGGCATGTTTGAGGTGTCGAAATGCTTATTTTCCATCAAAATAAACCACTGCATAAACAAAAAGGAAATATTCTGGATTTTGACTCGTGTTTTTGCTCAATGTAGACGTTAACCTATGATTATAATTTCAGGCCTTTCTCGCGTTTGTAAGTAGAAGAGCCTGCAGATCATGTGGCTGACCAAATGCTGTTTTGCCACACTGTATTTTTTTCGATATTCGGGAGGAGATTGACCAGAAACAGTAGGTCTGCTCACGTGTGTCAAATTTTACTGATACGTTGAAGGGAGTTCTGATAATCCACCTAAATCCTACATTCTAACAGTTTAAGTGAGCCAACCAGCTCAACTGGACATTCTATTGTCGATAAATCGTCTATCCTTCCTAACCCAATGTATCTACCGACACGGAAAAAAACACTATTACTGTCTCTTTGACAAAACGATGCCCGCGTCTTTCGAAAAGACGACCAAGAGGCATAGTAGAGACTAAATGTAGACAATTCACATAGAATTAATGCAATTCCTTGTTACTAGAATTGGATGATGCTCCAACGGCCACTTCTCCCACCTTCTCTTCGTGTGGAGCTGGGGACAACACCACCTGTGCAATATTTACCCGAATCTTCATGGAAATGCCATATATGCAGCCGGTTTCTCTGCTGGCAGTAGAGAGCGTCACAACTAAGTGGGTTCCAATATCCTGGTGGACGGTCGATTGAAGGAGGATGCACAACTACGTATCGACAGCGCTAAGGACATAGGACGTCCAGAAAGTTGGTTCATTTCTACCACACGGACCCCGGATGGCATGCAGGACTGAATCGATTCGGAAAAGGTTATGCACACTTCGAAAAACAAATTCTTCTCGGTGTTCTGCGAACACAACTCAACGATGGGCCAGTCGGGAAGGTCTCAATCTCAATTATCTGCTCCAAAGTTCAAGCGAAGAAGGAAGAACAACTACGTGTCGACAGCACCCAGAAGGCGTTCCACCAACAGCGCAAAACCACGTGAGGTAACACGGTTATTAACCGCCAGACAAAATTTCGCAATCCGTCCAATTCCAGCCCATGGCACCACTCCCTGTGGGGCCTGCGGGCAACAATTAGCATCTACCGCGCTTCAATACTTCCGATCCTAGCCTATTGTTACGAAGTCTACTCACTGCGTGTTGAAGACATGAGAAGATTGAAAGTATTCGATCACTGGTTTCGACGCCGAATGTCTGAGTAACAAGTGCGTGACCTAAAATAGGATCAGCGATGAGTGAACAACTAGTGAAATAGAGCTTCATCACGGTCACGGAGGCTGAGACGGCTATAAAAGAACCAGAGAAGACTTCACGATAGCTGAGTGTCCAAAATAACCCCAAGCCATTTTGATTTGGAGGCGAAGCAACCGGTGATGTGTCAACATCTTCTCGTGGGTTTAACGTGATGCAGTCATATTTAGATGCGTTCAGCAGCAGTCGAATACCTCTTGCCACCCTCGGTGATGGCCCGGTCAAGCTTCTGGAAATCTTCATTCCTTTTGCAGCCGTGTAAAAGATCAGGTCCTTCGCACACAATTAAGGGACAACACTTTGGAGGCATGATCTAACAGAAAGAAAGAAAGGACGGCGAACGAGATTTCGATTGCGATTCTTACGCTCTGGTGTAGTTTGACAAGGAACAGCGATCCGAGGCGAAACATAAGTCTAGTTATGATCCACTGGAAGCCAGTAACGTAGACAGGTTCCTAAACTCACTTAAATCGGGCTGATGCCCTCGTTTATGAAACCATCTGTTATACGGCGACGGAAAAAGACACCTGTCCGACAGAAATGTGATTGGACTGCGAAGAACGTAGGCAAACGTCTGAAACAAGTTTGGGTTGCAGAAAGTGGAATTTAATTTACTATTTTGATTTAAAAACGTAAACCCCAACTTCAAATCCCACAAAGATGAGTATTTGGGTGGTCTGCTGCAGTTTGCTTGCCTTAATGAGTTTTTTTTAATGAGGGAGTTAAGGTTGTTATTTAAGTCCTTTTTTATACACATATTAAGCAAAATAGGAACGTTTGTTTCTGTTTTCTGAAGAATGTTCCCGATACTTTGCTGAGATCATACACTGCTTGGTTCCAGCATTTCATTTCCAAAATGGTTGCCCAACAGTTACGAACTTAATTCACAATTGTTTGGGGTTACTGTAATGAAGATCATTCCAGATATTTGTTGCTCTGAGTCAAAACGTTGCCAAAAATCATACAGACGCGTCTAGAATACGAAGTAATCGATCAGTCCTGTCTGCGAAGAATGGCTGAATTCGACATGTGGCGGTTATTTAAAGTTTACTGGCGGACCAATTGGCCGTTGATGGTTTTCTTGCAAATCAATTTACCCTGCCAATAGCAACCCATGAACTCCGTTACCCGGAAATAAACGTGTTCTTAATCATAATTATTATCATCATTAAAATAATGGGAGAGAATTGTTAAGGTTTAGGATTAAACATCTTTCGTGCTTCGTACGAAAATCGTTCCTGCTTCATCTGTTCGCGTGAAACCAAAAACGGAACGAATTAGGAAGGATCTGCAGTCGTTCTTGTAGGTCTGACCAGCATTGGCAACGCATTTAGTACAGGGAACGGGAGGTGTAATCGGGCAGCGATGAGTGAGTAATTGGTAAATGTCTGAGACCAGAAAACGATATTATTTTAAAAAGCCTATGGAGGGTCAAAACTAAGAACATGGGAGGCCAGGGATAGCAACTTGGGAACGCTGAGGGGATCCACAGTTTTAGCTCATCTCAAGGAAGCGAACGGTGATATTATTGGTGCGAAATATATGAATCATGCTGCGCGTATTGGATAGGGCCTTTCAATGGCCGCCATTTACCGGTTGCCAAACTTTATATACTTCGTGGGTTAAATTGGCCTTTCTTGCAAATTTACGTTGATGTTACTTCTTTTATTCTTCTTAACTTATTCTGCATTTTCTACGTATAATCGTTACGTCCTGTAACATGTTTGTTTATTGTACATTTTAATGCTGAAAGTTTTGGTTCTCGTGACCTTAATAAAGCGAATATTATTATTATTATTATTCAAGAGGGAGGTAGTGAGAACTGCAATAACGCGTTTAAGTCTGGTTATATTGTATCACCCTGTCTGTGATCGTTGGAGATATGGTTAGTTAAGGCTATAAAAACGGTCCGTGTTTTAAATAAATAAAATTAATTCTATAATTAGCTCCCTGTGCAACTTAATTCCAAAAAAATGTCAATGATCTCACATTTCTCAGCAGTTAAACCTCACAGTAAAAATTCCGCTTTTGTTTATTTCTACTGTGCATCAGAAATAATGCCGTGGGTATTTAAACCCTGCCACGTCAGCGGAAGCCTAGGAAGCCGATGATTGCAATACGGCTCCTGTCCTGACAGTTGTTTTAAAAGGAATAATAGTTTTTGGACTACGTGGCGAAATTCTGCACACCTTCAGAGATTCCCATCATTTAAGAGCCTGTAATAGGTCGGCCTTTCTCTGACCGTGACCCTTGAGGTCACCAAAAAACAGCCGTCGACACGTCCCCAGGAGAATAAACAAGCGTGGGTGACCTTATTTGCCCGTTATTCAGTCAATGGATCTTTACATGGATGACTCATCAATTTAAAAACCGCACACGAAGTGACCTGAATAAACCTCTGGGACACATTACCGTTAAACACGCACGTCTACACAACACTCTTTTAACTTTCTGCCCTGCCATAAACTCCATTTAGACAATTCCCATTATGCAATTATGAAGCAGACCGTCTTCTCCCAATTCCAAGGTCATTGTATCAACATCAAGGGAATGTCTGCGTCTGCGCGAGAAAATTATCTTATTGCACATAAATTATTATTTTTCAAATGTTTACCCTCAATCATTGGAACAATTCAAAAATGGCATTCGTCAAGAGACCGCTGCCGCCATTCCATATGAAATGTTCCCTCGAGTTATAGAAAGGTTTCACGAATGTCGCCGACAGTGTCTAGGGTCTAGACTCTAGACATTTGAGTGGTTCGAGTTTTAAAACAAGTCAAAAATGACATCTAATTTCCATATTGGAAATTGAAAAAAAACTTTTCACATGATTGTTGTGGCAACGCGTAATTTCCCTAGAGAAACTGCATTTTATTTTCGAAAATCCTGTCTGTTTTGACAGCCACAACTCACCAGACATACAGCCAACCTTCTGTGCGTCAACATCGCCATTATTTGTCGGTCCTTTAGTGTCCAAAAGTTAGCACATAATAAACATTGGTCAATTGTATTTTAGGTATGAGTCATCATTTTAAAATCACTCCTATGTTTCCATTGGTTCCTTTACAACAGCTGATGTGGATAAATGCTCCAGTAAATCGACTGCCTTGTAGTTTGTTTATTCGCAGGAGAAACGTCTTTTTCTTCTCTTCCGGTAAACTGGGCGCTCTTTTTGTCTAGTGATCCACCACGAAGACTGGGAACACCCACTGGCCTACAAAGATTGTTTGTTTGTGTTTTTTAAACATACAAATCTGCAGGGTTATTTTTTCCAACCGTAGGCTTCCTTTTTCTACGTGACTTTGTCCTTTTTGCAATTGAAGTACGGAAGACAAAACACCTGCTTGTTTTGCTAACTTATTTAAAAGCGGGAACACGCGCGTTCTTTCATTGTTTAAACGCCCGTAATAGGTAATAATAATAATAATTTTTACGCTTTATTAAGGTCACAAAGACCAGAACTTTCAGCATTTTAATGTTAAACAGGAATGGAGGAAATAACAACGAGGTAATGGCGGCCATAGAAGGCCTTGTCCATAACGCGCGCGAGACAGTTTCCGCTTTCTGGTTAATGATAATGATCAAGGTATCCGGTTTAATGTTTTCCACAATTATCTAGTCGAGCACCTAATGATTAATACATCTATCCACGTCCATTTTCGAGACCCAGTGTGTGGTAAACTGTATATAGCGCTGAAAGAACATCTACTTCCATGGAGTTATTCGAGGGATTAAAACGCAAAACTATGTTGGCCCAAACATCGGAGGGAAATATGGTCGTCTACATTGAGAAAACAGCCTATACAAATTTGACCCGTCCACAGAGAGATGCAGAAAAGCATCGACCCTCCTCCCAATTGGTGACTGCGTCACGACCATGTCGAGCAATGTGACAATTTAGGATTTAACGGACAAAAAAATGTTGTGTATCGTATTATCATGACAAGTGAGTGTTATCTTTCGAAATGCCACGCCCAAATCTGGAATTCATGTCCGCTGCGTGAGAATTATTTTTTGTTGCCATTTCTCCTGGTCAGCGCTGCCTTTGTCTTCTGACAGAGAGAGAAAGTTGGCAGGCTGCATATCAGCGAGTGAAAGGAATATTTTCACTGTCATTTATGTATCCCCAATGCTTGCATGCGAGGTGGGAAATCCTTTGGGCAAAAATAAATTCGAGTAGCAGAAAAATAGACAATAAAATTAGTTGCACCACGTTTAATTTGGCCACTAAAATTAGTCAAAACAGTTGTTAACGTGCCTTTTGAAGATTGACTAATTTTTGCTTGGGTTTTGTGTAGGCACTTACCAGTGGCCCGTTCTGGTGTGACTACGCGGATAGCGTCTTCGTAATGATTATCGATCGATATTTTGTGTATCGATTGGTTGTGGCGCGTTACGCGTGACATGGCGTGGACCAAGTGCACAGGTGTCGGTTGCGCTGTGGGGTGGAGCCTCAAGGTCGAATGAATGACGATAATGGCCGCGTTATCGAGGCCGCGATAATCGAAAATTTCAGAATCTAAAGGCGTACGCAATAAAACGTACAATCAAAGTAGTGGTTGCCCGAAGTGAACATTTGCACCGAAGTGCCACAACAAATCCTCAAATAGTATTTCAAAACTGGGTTCCGGGGGCATACTTTGAGAAGATCTCTCTAACACACCAACGAATGACCGTCGAAGCATCACATACGTTTGATGTCTGCCAATGTACCTCCGCCCTTATACAAGTTATTAGTGTCGCTAGCAATTCTTTCAATAAGATACAAAATAGATTTATAGCGTTTAAAATATCTATCTGAAGACTGCCAGTTTATAACTTGGATTCTGATTTCAAGAGTCGTCTGATCGAAACGACAACGAAAAGGCCCTGTGACAGCCGTGTGGCCGATTTCTGCAGTAATATAACTATCGATCCCAAGTTTATGAGAGGTGCTTCTCTGTCTGAAATTCGATGAACTTTACTGAGGCATGCCCTTGTGGCTACACTTTCTTCTTCTTCTTCTTCTTCCAAAACTTGCAGCAGACAAGCGAAGCGGTGTTACTTCGGCGATCAGCTCGCTTTTGTTTTTCGGACCGAACTTGTCGTTGGGAGAGTAACGACAGTGAACTCCAAAATTCCCCATCAAACGTTAATTCTGTTGAGCAATTAGCCGGTTTTAATCGTTTTACAATGTCGGAGAACACCACGAGACACCATTGACGGTTATGGCCGGGCCCCCGTGACCACGGCACGCCCGCCGTGTGGCCAGACTGGCGTTTTCAGCCCAGGCCGTTTGAATAATAAACAATATTATTCGTTACCGACATTCTTTCATCTTTGGGCATCGGGCCATTCTGATTATTTGGCCACGAAGTCTTCGAATTACCACAATGCGTGCTATTGGATCATTTAAGAGAGGTGTGTGGCGAGACAGCCAGCCGCGCGTTTTGGATCGAGCCTTTAAATGGCCGCCATTTCCCGTTTGCCAAACTTTATATACTTAGTGGGTTAAATTGGACTTTCTTGCTAATTTACCTTGAGGCTACTTCTTTTATTCTTCTTACTTTATTCTGTATTTTCTACGGATAATCGCAACTTCCTGTAACAGTTTTGTTTATTGTAAATTTTAATGCTGAACGTTTTGGTCCTCGTGACCTTAATAAAGCGAATATTATTATTATTATTAATTAAACAATGTTAGTACCGTGTTAATGTTACTCGTCCTATAGATATAGTGTACCCGAGTCCAATAGAATGCCGCGAATCGCTCCAAATTCACGCGTGCTAGGAGGGTGGCCGTCAATTGATGGCAAATTACCCATTCGAGCGTCGACAGGAATTCTCAACCCCAAGATTACTCGCCATCCACACGGATCACAGAGAAGTTGACAGACTCGACTCCGATCAACCCACGAACGATTGTAGAAGAATAAATGTATAAAAAAATGTTGATTAAAAAATCCATTGATTCCATCTTTTGGACATAATCATGTATTATTGTTGTTCACCAATCGCTGCTCGTATTTTAAATGACCCCCTCTTTTCAAGTTTATCGAAGTGTAAATCTCTTCGACCACTGCGTAGCTATTATGTTCAATACCCACAAGAACGGCGGCATATCGCAATTCGGTCATTCCTTATTTGTCCCGATTTTTAGTTTCACCAGAGCAGGCGAAGCAGGAACTAAAAGACAATTTGCATATCTAGTACTTGTTATACTATCTTTGTCCTCGTGACCTCAATAAAGCGACTAAAATTATGATGATTAATGACAAGGTTTGCCAATAAGATAAACCAATTTATACACGCCATGCCAACCGATCTAGCCAATCAATTGGTCGGGTAATCTGCCACCCATGCAACTCACAGACGAGGAAAGAAGACGTGTTTGATTTATGTTGCAATCGAAATAAGATTTTAACATGTTAGTTAATGAGGGCTCGCATCTTGTGATATCGCGCCATTTCTATTTGGAGGCTTACAGGAGTTAAACTTCATCTCAGGGTTTTTTTGAAAGACAAACAATGATTCGAGTCAATAAATTTCTGCTCAGTTTCTGCGAATTGACGCTATTCAAGTTGAACTCTAGTTTGCAGCAAAGACTTCTGTGACATAAAATGAGTGATAAGTCGACTACTTCATGTGAGGCTATCAACGTCTATGAATGAGCCGCGTTGGTGAATTTCCAGGGCAACAATAATAATCGCTTTATTAAGGCAATAGAAACAATACGCTTAGCATGCATATAAGTAGACGTAATGAAACCTAAAATAGGAAAGATAAAGAATAATCGATTTGAGGTAATTAAAAGGTCGAATCGAAAGACAGGAATAAGCAGGATGGGGAGTTCTACTCAGTATACCAGAGGCAGAGAGGGAACAATTCGTGAAACGCCGTTGAAAGGAGTGCATGTATAATGCTGTAGGAAACGAGATTCTATTAAAAAGCCAAATTAGGATGAAAATGCAAGGCAAAATGTCGCAACAAAGTTGTCAACAGCCATGTGATCACTCGAGGCGATATGATGGAGTAAACAAATAATTGAGGACCCCGTACCACTGGGTATTTGATCGATCGGAAGGGACACTGCTAGCTTCAAGGATAACTGTCGTAAAAGAGAACCTCTCATTTAAAATTTGAGTGGATCACGTACACAACGGCACAGTCTCTTTCTGAAGGAATAGGCGACCAACAGAGAATCGCCCAGTTGCGATATGAAGCAGCCGAATTGGTCGAATTGACTCACATTGAAGCAGACTAAAAGGAATGGAGGTGTCACCTAAATAGGATCAGCGATGAGTGAACAACTTGTGAAATGGAGCTTTATCGCGGTCACGGAGGCTGAGCTTGCTTCAAGTTGCCTAAGACGGCTAAAAAAGAACCAGAAACGACTTCATGAAAAACGAGTGTCAACAATAACGTCAAGCCATTTTGATTTGGAGGCGAACCAACCGGCGATGTGTCAACGTCTTCTCTTGGGTTTAACGTGATGCAGTCATATTTAGATGCGTTCAGCAGCAGTCGAATACCTCTTGACAGCCTCGGTTATGGTCCGGTCAAGCTTATGGGAATCTTCATTCCTCTTGCAACCGTGTAATAGGTCAGGTCGTTTGCACACAATTAAGGGACAACACTTTGGAGGCATGATCTAACAGAAAGGAAGAAAGGATTGCGAACGCGATTTCGATTGCGATTCTTACGCTCTGGTGTCGTTTGACAAGGAACAGCGATCCGAGGCGAAACATAAGTCTAGTTATGATCCACGGGAAGCCAGTACAGTAGACGGGTTCCTAAACTCATTTTAACCGGGCTGATGCCCTCGTTTTTGAAACCATCTGTTATACCGCGACAGAAAAAGACACCGGTTGGACAGAAATGTGATTGGACTGCGAGAACGTGGGCAAACGTCTGAAACAAGTTTGGGTTGCAGAAAGTGGAATTGAATTTACTATTTTGATTTAAAAACGTAAACCCCAACTTTTAATCTCACAAAGATGAGTATTTGGGTGGTCTGCTGCGGTTTTGTTAGCCTTAATGCGTTTTTTTTAAATGAGGCAGTTAAGGTTGTTGATTAAGTCCATTTTTATGCTTCTAGTAAGCAAAATAGGAACTGTTGTTTTTGTTTTCGGAAGAATGTTTTTGAAACCTTGTTGGGATCATACACTACTTGGTTCCGGTGTTTCATTACCACGTTTTGACCATTTCAATCCCACCAGACGGCACGAGACGTTCATGGTCTTGCAGACCGTCTATGGAATGAGTCCCTGGAGCCTCCGAAAGCCGTTTTTTGGCAGCCCTCATTCGTGAACTTATTGAAACCGATTGATACTATCGCAGGAGAAAGGTCACACTGAAGCGTGAGGTAGTTGACCTCAGTTACTTGAGTCCATATAAACAAACCCAGTGAATTAGTGACTCCCGTTGAGGTCAAATCATGTCGCGTGATCGGTTGAGACGTGAAGGTATGATCAAAGTAACCTTATCAATCACAAAAAAAATCCGGTTGTACAGAAGCTTAAAAAAATGCATTAAAAATGATGCCGCTAATGTATTGTTGAAGTTATTAACTAAAATTGCGAAATAAACATCTTCACTTTTGAGATAGTTGGTAGATAGCAGTCAATTTGTCCATCTGATGGCCTGTTTTTATTTTCAGAACTGTCGAAGCTATTCGCGCGGAATTAAATGAAGAAAACACAGGGAATTTGAACCACGTAAAAACTATTTATATATATGAAACACTAGCTGTTGTTATGCAATTCTAAAGCGGTTCTACATATTGCTAAAACCTTCAACTCGTGAATTTTTATAGTAGAGTAAAATTAACCCAAAACTTGTAAGCTACAATGTTTGTTTAGTTTTAAATATGTGAAAAAGATGCTTATACGTGATTGGTTGTGGGTTTGAACTTTGAAACTGATATCAGTGAACGAAATCACTTAAAAAAAGTTACAAAGATACGGATTTTTATCCCCACCAACCGGAAGACATTGGAGGAGGAGGAGTTCTAGAGAGTTGACCAGAACAGACTCCTTTATTAATAGTCGTGATGTCGTATTTTTAGGTAGTGAGGCCAGTCGGCCAATGAGGAAGTGTAAGGAATGAGTCACTCAATCGATTAGCGATGTAGTGATCTTTTACGCCGGAGTTGTTGTCTGCACATTAAAGGAATTAATCAATTGAATTAATTCAATAACAGTTTTCTTGGAACCAAAACAGTTCCCCAGCACAGATAAAAAGGCAATTTACTTTAATTTAAACAAAAACAACTTTGAAGCCAACATAAAATGACGCTTATCCATCGATTAAGCGCAAGTAGTACATTTAAGTATCGAATTAATTATCTCGTCAATGCACACAGGTCAAAATTTTGAGAATTCAGTTGAAGTAATTGTCTGTCTAGCTTGAAAAGGAAATTTTATTAATCGAACGTTGAAGAAGACGGATTTCCAGCATAGAATAATCAGTGTTTTGTCCTTATTAATCGAAATGTACCTCATACAACCATGCATTAAGTGTGTCAACGACAGTGAATTACATAAATTTAGATTCCACCTTTTCGTATTTTAATTATTAAAGTCTCAAGGACCATAAGAGTCAGAATATGTTAACACGAATACAGGAAAGGATAAGAAGGAGTTCAAGTTGAAAGAAAGACAGGTTGAACCCTCGAAGCATATAACGTTTTGCAATCCTTGAAATGCCTAATCTAAAACGCTTGCATATAGCTTTCATGTCTTGCTTCCCTTGGACCATGTCAGTAAACTTTGCACCAAGTTGCTTTAAACATTTTATCGTCGATCGGAATATCGATCACCATTTTAGAGGGCGTCCGTGTCTATTGATGCGAATTTGCGTTCGGGTTGATACAGTTCGAGTATGGAAAAGGCCTTTCAATGGCCGCCATTACGCGTTTGCCAAACTTTGTACACTTCAAGGGTTTAATTTGCCTTTCTTGCAAATTTACCTCGTTTTTATTTCGTTCATTCTTGTTCAATTATTTTGCAACTGCTGTGTACAATCTCAACTCTTTAAATCGTTTTTGTTTGTTGTAACATTTAATGCTGAATGCTCGGGTCCTCGTGACCTTAATAAAGCGAATACCATCATCATTATTATTTTTATCTGATTGTTTCGTCGTTAGCGGTCTGGCTCTATGATATTCTCTTACTTTCCGATATTATTTTTCCTTAGAATATGTCAATAACTGTTAATTCCGCTGTTGGTGTGGCGCAATTGTTTAATGTTTTGAATTATCGCTTTTTTGGGAAGGGATTCGGGTTCGATTCCCAGGTCAGGCACTGGGGAACGCTATTTGTTAAAAACATATCAGAGAAACCTGAGCGCTCGTTTGGATGTAATGCGCGTGCGTTCCTTATAAAATGGTCGACAATTATCTCTCCCGAGTTTATCAAATTCAAACCCACGACATTATTACCGAGTTTTAGTCAGTAATTGCCCAGTTATAGTAATTATATGCAAATCACGTAATAAATAACGAGCTTCTTAGGCAGAATCAACAGAAAATTACCTCAACGGCATAGAGGAATGAGCTCAGTGATGCAAGGGCTTATGGCAGGAGAAGATTGGGAGATAAAAGAGGAAACAAAGCAGATTTAAAAACAGCAAATGAATCACTAAATATCGGAAAACACGTTATCGCTATGGGGATCAACTTTCAGTAGATCACTGAAGACTGACTCTGGGACGATGTGTTGAAGACGTTGTTTTGTTTTCATTTTGACGAAACGATTTTGCAAGAGGGTTTCCAAAGGTGCCTGAACATGACGTACCTCAGAATATGGGCACCTGAAATAAATATCTGTGCAATGTAATTCAATGTGAGGATAAGTACCCCTACTAACCTCCTTTATGTTTTAAAAAATGTTATTGGGCTCCACCGTTATCCGTGAAATCGAATTCGTAATCTTCGCACACACGCGCGGTGTACAGATCGCAAGCGGGACATTTAAATTTTATATGAATAAACGAAGTTCTGAAGGTACCCTTGGCGTTCCCATGCCCAAAGGTAATTAGACCGGTCGCAGGTTGCAGACGGGAACTCGAACTCTTGGCTAGTATCCACCCACCACTAGACTGGGTGGAGGAAGTTGAGATCTCTCTCTGTAGTTGTAAATTAATTGATTTTATTTAGCCAAGAAATACAAGAAGCCTAATGCTATCTGAAACTGTGTTATTCACCAGCCCAACAAAGAATTCGTATCCCCCGAAACAGCCACGAACCTTTGTCTGGGTTCCAGGGCGGATACCACAATTAGTTGTTAAGGGTCATTGATTTTCGAGTTTTTTTCAAATTAAAATTAAACACCTTTGTTGGATGGAAATTTAGTATCTCTATATCGATATTTATGGTAGATGGTCTATAATAGTCGGCGAGGACAAAATTCTGTGAGTAATTTGTCTGCGAGGTCGCCTGATTCAGAACCTTTTGGCTATTTTCTGTCGGGCCATCGCAAAGATAGAGTTTGTTCAAATTTATCAGAAATATTTGGCGCGAAATCACCGAGATATAGCCCCAGTTATGCCGAAATCTCGTAAAACATTTCACAACAAAAAACCCACATCTGTACACGTGTACGCTGGGTGTCAACACCAATACGAGCATTGATGCCAAGTGTCAATTTATGACAGAATCCATCTTTCGCATGATATTCAGACTGCGGGTTACAGAGTCGCATGATTCCATGCAAATAGTCTATTGCAGGCCACACCCACAACCATCATCACGTTAGTCATCCTTTTGAAGACTACTTCTTGATCAGGGTTTTCACTTGGGGTCAATGTATAAAAGAAACAGGTTCGGCAGTGCACTGGATCACTACAACACGAATCCAATGGATCTGCACGTAGTTGGAGCGTTCCTCCTTTTTTGATATCGCGATCACCGCAGACCAAGAAGCTCCCGAAAGCCTCGTCGGCTGTCGCCGCTACTCTGAGAAGAAACTGGGTGGCGTCTTCTACGACATCTGCGGAGACAACCCGGTGTTGCCACACCGAATTCCTGTCCAATCCATCAGCGCCCCGAACGGGGAGGCTCTCTACATCCTTCACGAGTACGTTGAACACCCTGTTGTTGAATTCAATCTTCATGGAGGCTGGATTATAATCGATATTTCTGGGCTTTTTGTTAAAGAGGGTGCGATTACTCTTACCACGCATGTAAACCTCGCGTCGTCGACATAAACGTGCCATTTGAAATCATCAACTCGAAACAGAGTGACGTAGAGTGTCCTACAGTTAATGTTACCACGACTACAGAACACAGAACTCCGTCAACCGGGAGACCTCAATAAGACGAGGTGTCAAATCGAAACTTCTTTTAAAAACATGTTGCTTACATCTTCTGTCCGTCCAAGATGCAATTTTTCCACCCCAACAACATTTTAGCTCCGTTATTTAACTTTTTCAAATGTGAAGTGGCGCACTTTCATTAAGGCGCGCCCAAAATAGTTATTATCCAGATTTAAACAAAAAAGTATGCCGTGTGTTACTGTGGTGATTGCTAACTTTAATTATTAATTGTGTTTTACTATACTAACGCATATTATACGTTACACTTACGAATACGATTTCTCCTTGCTGCACGTGTCTTATTCGTTAAAGGTCTCGGTTGGCTATTTGAGTTAGACCGATATTACAGACAATTCGTCTATTATACATTCAGGTTTAATTTAACCCACCATACAATACTACCACATTTAGCGTTGCTTACATCTTCTTTCCGTTCAAGATGCCATTTCTCCACCCCAACAACATTACAGCTCCGTTATTTAACTTTTTCAAATGTGAAGTGGCGCACTTTCATTAAGGCGCGCCCAAAGTAGTTATTATCCAGATTTAAACAAAAAAGTATGCCGTGTGTTACTCATGTTGAGAGTACGCAGCTTGTCACTCGGGTCAATGGTTTTAACTGGTTAAACGAGGGACAAAAAGGTTGGTCGAGTGGAATCCCCGGAAGTGAGTCAGCATCGTTCGATTGCAAACAGACGAATGGGCGTTTGTTGGTAGTGACGCTGAATCCCATCAACGCTTGCCCTTGAACGATGGATTTCAAAGACAAATTCATCCCCAGTAGTGTGGCTCGACGACACACATGTGCCGAAATATGCTGGGGAAGAAATAGGGAATTCGCGCACACGCGGACTTTATGGTTGACCGGTGGAGTGTATGATTTGGACCCAAATCAGGCAAAATATTGTAAAATAAATAGACGAAGAACAGTTCATCCATAAAATATGCTTAATCATTCATTGGGAACGTAAAATGTCAATTTTTCTGGCGTGTCGCTAATCATGTGTGCCGGTGAGTCTGCGTTCCGACAATCCCCAATGGTGCAAGTGGTTCTGTGGTCGAATGAGCCAATGGAAAGAGTTCTTAAAAGGCCCGGCGGTGTAGTGGCCATCATTCTCGCTCTGCTGGTTTCGCTCAGGTCACCACAGGTGGCTCTGAGGAGAGTCGTCGCCCATGAAGCTGGTGAATGTTCTAGAAGGAGATGATTTGTGATTAATTGGAGAACATATCTTCTTCCTCCCCAACCATCCGTCCAATGACCTCAAACAGAAGTTCACAGCGGTTCGTTCACAATTCGATCACAATAAAAACCGGCTATAGTAAAAACAATGGTAAACACGGAGACGCAATCTTTCAGCATACAAAAATAATATAGGTAACATTGTTATTTACGAAAACCCCCTTTAAGTTCCTGCTTCACGTGTTTGGGTTAAATTTGAAATCGCAAAAAAAGAAACGACTGAATTCGGATATGCTACTGCTCTTGTGACCATCGAATGGTATTTTCTTCGCATTGGTGGAACAAATTTAACTTTAGAAAAACTTGAATTAAGGTGATCGAAGGGGTCATCCAGTTTGCGAGTATCGATTAGTGTACAACTATTGAAAGTGCGTTGAATTGTCGTCTATTTGATGGAGAGCATAGGTAAGCCACTGGAATTCTTTATTTATTAAAAAAACCTTCTATGGGTTAAAAAAGCACAACATTTGAGTCTTAAAAAAACCACGCAGGAATTAGACAGGCGTGAACGAAGGTCTTGATGTTGATTGAGCTTACTCCGCTACACCTGAGCAAATCAGATTCCTCCGCTCTTTATAGAAAATTGTTCTGCTTTATTAAAACAAGAGAGGCAGCTGTGTGAGGGACCTGAATGCTCGCGGACTTTCGGGAATTGGATCGATTCTTAGGTGCATGCCGACCGGCTACGGTTCTGTCAAATGCCGTTATCCACTGGAGTATCACTATCTGTTTGGATTGCCGCTTGGGGTCGTTAGACGGACGACGAACGTGGCGCATCTTTCGGCGGGACAGAAGACACAAGAAGTGACTTCTGACGTGCCCTAAGAGACCCCACGTGTTTCTTATTGTATCAGGTTGTTTTCCATTTAAATCCACAGTAGCGTGTTGTCTCGGTTCTCCAAATTAGTTCACAAAAAGTTGTTGTGTTGCATGATGGCGCCATTAGAATCACGGCAATCTAACAGGCTTTGATTTTTAATCTATTTGCAGGCAATTCTTACCAGATTCCGGACAGGCGTGTCAAAAATAATTACATTTATGGTAGACAATTTATTGGTGTCTCGGGGACCGGAAATTTCTGCATAAAAACAAAGATGAATAACAATGATGCGAATACGGACTTTCATTTGCCGCTTCATCTGCTGTGGTGAAACTAAAAATCGGGACAATTAAGTAATGACTGTTTTGCGATCTGCAGCTGTTCAAGTTGGTTCTTGACCAGCATTGTCCACGTAATGGTCGAAGAGATTTACATTTAGACAAACGTAAATAGATTAGCTCAGAGACTCGGCATAATAAACGAGCAGCGACGCATTTGCAACTGGTGAAATGATATTTGATGATGTTCGCTTGGATTGGCAACACCTAGAAAACGTGATTATTTTAAAAAAGCCTACGGACACTTATAAAAATAGAAATGGAAATTATGAGGAATTATATAGGCTTAACGATTTCGTAAATTTCAAAAGTAGAATACATGTTCATTCAAATTGAAAGCAGCAACTGCAACCATAAGCGACAGTTTTGTAATCAGCCAATTGTATTCAAGCAAACAGGCAAAATGTTGCGAACCCAATTGATTAACACGGAACAGTACAACCCCAATGAATTTGGTTGTTCAATAGAAAAAGCCCGTTGGGGTGGTTGTATAGGAGTTTTGCTTCTGATATCAGTCTGGGGTCTCTGTCCAATCTACGCCCGACAGTCACCCGTTACCTCAGTAACTAGAAGCAAGGAACTCCTCGTCCCGTTTGACAATACCGATACACAACTCTCGCCTTACAGGCTCTATCGACACCTTGCTGCACCCCCTCTTTGGCTATACCCTTCGCCAGGATATTGGACTCCAGAAATTGAAGCCTGAGACATACTCGAGAAATTCCATCATTCACATAAAATGTGCTTAATCATAACGTAGGCATCTGTCGGACCCCACGGTAATGAATAACGAGTTCGTCATTTATTTCACCTCCTGGAGGTCTCTCTATTATTCTTTGTCGTGTTTCAATCAACTTCTCGATGTTTCCATGAAAGTTCTTCAGGCAGCATCCGCGTGTCACACTTAGAGGAGGTCAAAGATGTGGCCAGAGCTCAACCAACCCAACTGCCCAAGTTTTTAGTTGCCGGGCGCCAAGCTTGGCGAGGTGACGGCGAGAGGTTCCGGATTCAACAACCCGTGCCTGTCCGGTGTAAACCGTCGACGAATCACCGCAGCCGACGGCGTTGTGGCCGGGTTTGACCGCTTCGAAAAACGACGTCGTATTTCATCACCGGAAAGCTAGTAGCCCCTTTTCGAATTCGGCGATTCTTCGCAGACAGGACTGATCGATTACGTCGTATTCTCGACGCGTCTGTGTGATGTTTGGCAACGTTTTGACTCAGAGCAACAAATATCTGGAATGATCTTCATTACAGTAACCCCAAACAATTGTGAATCAAGTTAGTAACTGTTGGGGAACCATTTTGGAAATGAAATGCTGGACCAAGTAGTGTATGATCTCAGCAAAGTATCGGGAACATTCTTCAGAAAACAGAAACAAACGTTCCTATTTTGCTTACTAGAGGTATAAAAAAGGACTTAATTAACACCCTTAACTCCCTCATTAAAAAAACTCATTAAGACTAACAAAACAGCAGCAGACCACCCAAATACTTATCTTTGTGGGATTAAAAGTTGGGGTTTACGATCAAAATAGTAAATTCAATTCTACTTTCTGCAACCACAACTTGTTTCAGACGTTTGCGCACGTTCTTCGCAGTCCAATCACATTTCTGTCGGACAGGTGTCTTTTTCCGTCGCCGTATAACAGATGGTTTCAAAAACGAGGGCATCAGCCCGGTTAAAATGAGTTTAGGAACCTGTCTACGGTACTGGCTTTCCAGTGGATCATAACTAGACTTATGTTTCGCCTCGGATCGCTGTTCCTTGTCAAACGACACCAGAGCGTAAGAATCGCAATCGAAATCTCGTTCGCCGTCCTTTCTTCCTTTCTGTTTGATCATCCGTCCAAAGTGTAGTCCCTTAATTGTGTGCAAACGACCTGACCTATTACACGGCGGCAAGACGAATGAAGATTCCCAGAAGCTTGACCGGACCATCACCGAGGGTGTCAAGAGGTATTCGACTGCTGCTGAACGCATCTAAATGTGACTGCATCACGTTAAACCCAAGAGAAGATGTTGACACATCATCGGTTGGTTCGCCTCCAAATCAAAATGGCTTGGCGTTACTTTGGACACTCGGTCATCATGAAGTCGTCTCTGGTTCTTTTTAGCCGTCTCATGACAACTTGAAGCAAGGTCAGTTTCCGTGACCGTGATGAAGCTCCATTTCACTAGTTGTTTACTCATCGCTGATCCTATTTTAGGTGACACCTCTATTCCTGCTAGGCTGCTTCAATGTGAGTCAATTCGACCAATTCAGGGGCTTCATATCGCAACTGGGCGATTCTCTGTTTGGTCAAACTTTTCGATGGTCGCCTATTCCTTCAGAAAGAGACTGTGCGATGGATTACGTGATCCACTCAAATGTTAAATGAGAGGTTCTCTTTCACGACATTCTTCAGGAGAATCAGATGTTTTCGCTGACGGCCGACAGTTGATTTTAATAAACTAAATTAAATTTTAAACGATCGATGCACCCCAACGATCGTATACACATGATGAGACCACAACATGACCTCACCAATTGCATGTCACAATTGTAGAATTGGTTGTAAGCGTACAACCCAGGGTCAAATCTGAGGTCCCTGATATCATTGTGATCTAAAATGTCGCTAAATATATATTCGCTCGATGCACCATTAATATTCACAGATACAATAACAATGAAAGCTCTTTATTAAGGTAACGAGGAACAAAACGCTCAGCAGAAAAATTCGATGCAGAAGGATTATACATAGAAGATTCAGGATATGTTTACAAGGATGACCAAATTAACTACGATGTTACTTTCAAAGAAAGCCCATTTAAACGCTCGACGCTTGTAAAATTTTCGCAAACGTGTGATGGCGGCAATTTAAAGATCTTATCCATCACACGCATGGCGTTGACAAACGAATTATCGTCACTCACGACGCACTTGAGGCCTCACTGCACAGCGCAGTCGATACTTGCGCACTTGGCGCAGACAACGCATCATGCGTCAAAACCAATCGATACACAAAATATCGATCTAAGACGCCATCCACGTGGTCACACCGGCGAAATTAACTAGCGACACAATCGCCGCCGAGGGCAGATATAATTCAAAAAATATTAAAAATAATTCAAATTAATCCCACGACGTCAATAAAGTTTGAACGAAAACGTTCAGCGTTAAAATGTACAGAAATGAAATTGATGCTGTAAGTGGCTACTATCAATAGAGACACACGTGACACGTATTTGCAAACTCTTCATCCCTTTTCGATTTTCAAATTTGAGAAGTTATTGGGCACATAATTTTCTGATGACGAAGTTGAAGATTCTGAATAATTTAACCCCGAGCACAGCTCTCATGTTTTACTAAGGCAACGAGGATAAATCTTTTTAGAATTAAAGTATGCCACTAGGGCAGGTTGGTGTGAAGCATACGTCTCCGGGAAATAAATGATCCATTGTTGTCTTCTTCGTCAACGAAACATCTGAGATGTGCGACTTGCCTGGTTGCTTGTTACAGCTATCTCCGGCTAAATAGCCGGCTTTATTAAGAGAAATAGGATGCAAGGTCCAGCGCCGAAAGTCCACTTTGAACGCACCAATCCGCAATCGACTTACGATAAAGATCTGAGAAAATTGGAGTTAGAATGAATATGGATATTCCAACATATTTATGCACGCAGGAGGAAGGACACTTGAAAATGAGGCTATATTGCCAGTAACCGAACAGTAATACGACAACACGGGTACACAATCTGTTGTTTATAGGGCAGACCAAAAATGTTTAGATCAAAAAAGTTGACTGTGTGCATTATAGAAACCAACCTCCACAAAACTGTTTCCCTTGGAATGGGGGGTGACTCGGATAAAGCCTGGACAAGTTGAAAGCGAAAGATCAGTGGCTGATAGACCCAAAAAGGGGCCGAACCACTACAGCCGGCGGGGTTGTAGATCGTTTTTCCGTCTTTATTCATCGCAGGAGAGCTGGCAACGAAAGTCGCATTTAGACATTTTTCGTACACAAAATTACTGGAATATTTCCAACCTCCATACATCTTCGAAGCGCAGTTATCAGGTTTCGAAGCCGGAGGTTGCGACGAGACGAATTCTAGCGCGGTGGATTCTAATCGAGATAAGACAACGACGATAATTGGTTTGACGAAGCCCGGACAACCGAAACTTTCACAAAGAAAAGACCTATAGCCAACAATGAACTTCATTGTCCAATTCCTACTCAAGGCCTCCGTAGCACGTCAATTCATGCAAATTAATTATCAAATATATAAGCGGATTATCATTAATAATAATAATAATAATTGTAGTGGCTTTATTGAGGTCACGAGGACCAAAACTTTCAGCAGTTAAAAGAGGCAGTATAACAAGTGTTAGATGTGAACATTTTCATTTAGTTCCTGTTTCACCTGCTCTGGTGAAACTAAAAATCGGGACAGATAAGGAATGACCGAATTGCGATACGCCGCCGTTCTTGTTGGTATTGAACGGTATAGCCTACGCATTGGTCGAAGAGATTTACATTCAGATAAACTGGGATAGAGGGGATGGGAGGGGTCACTTAAAATACGAGCAGCGATCAGTGAACAATTATTGAAGTGGCGTTGAACGATGATTTCTTGAATAGAGAACAATATAGAACATTCCCTCCACTCAAAACACCTTCTCCTAATTCTGGTTACCTGGGACGTGACCGTTAACTACGGGTTACCGCTACAACCACCCACAGCGAAGGTCTGAAATTTCTTAGGTCACAATCCATCCCTTGGAAGAGCGTCACAAATAAAAATGGACGCGCATAAAAACGAATAACGGGAGTCCGGATTGTGAAAATGTACAGCTAAAGCAGACATTTGCAGACAAATAAAATATTGTTTTTGTATATTCCGCACAGCCCGTAAAATTGAAAAAAACGCAGTTACCTTCAAATCTTTGTTTATCCGCGTCACGCGATGCTCTCGACCATCGACGGGCGTTGGCGACGTGTTTAACCAACAACTAATATTGTTTACGGCCAGTGTCTTTGTTTATCTTCCCAATTTGCACGAATGTCCTTTGGATTCGTAGGTGGTAGAGGATTTAATTGGTCGTCTCTAAGGAAAGTGCGCGTAATCACGAAATTGGCGAGCATTCACGGAAATCTCTTTCATCGTATAAATTGTTGGAAATTGTGTGCATTACTGTTGGGGAAGCGTTTTGGTTCCCCAAGAAGATGTTATTGAATGAATTCAATTAATTTATTCGTGTAACGTGCAGACACCCACATCACGTTAATAGGTCACCATATAGCAGCTATATTATAGCTTGTCACACCCCTTCTGTAAACATTCTGTCGTATCACAATCGAATCGATTGAGTGACTCATTCGTCACATGCCTTCATCGGCTGTTTCGGGAGATTGGGTGAACTCTTTGGAACTCCTGCTCTCTTTAATGTCTTCCGTTTGATGGGTCTACGTAAACTACGGGATATAACAATTACATTGATTATGTGAATGAAACATCTGACCTGTCTGAAAACCGTAGTGCTGTTAAAGAACAATTCGGCTGTTTGTCACAAGTGGTGTTGACGAGATTATTCTGCAATCCTCAATTCACAAATTTCCATAAAACCAATTTAAAAAACTATTCCAATTCGAAAATTTGAGAGTAAGCTCGGATTACGTCGAGGAAATCATGATAGGGACTACTTACAGTATAGCCAACGTCTTTGTGTATCGCCAAGGTTTTCGTTAACATCCTTTTAACGCGAACACGGCAAGCATCTGTAATGTACATTAATCGGACTAATATGTGTATTAAACGATCACATTGATTAATCTTGCATAAAAATGCTCTCACATCCATTTAATCAAATTTTGCGCTCTCCGAAAATACGGAAGGTCTGTCAAATTTGCCAATCACCAAGCGTCCTTTCAAACGGGATTTCTTCGTCAATTTCGTCGCAGCGTATAATACTTATTAGTTGCATTAAGGTAACGAGAACGGTATTTTTCAGGATTAAAATTTTCAAAAATAAAATTGACACAGGAAGTTGCAATTGTGCATCAAGACACAGGAGACATCCATTTACGTGCGTGAGTTTCAGGCGACGCCGATAAAGATTCAGAACGCTAAATAGCAACGTGGTTAAACTGCAAAAACTGCAAACGACCGCTCGAAGTCTATAAAGTCTGTCTAAATAATTACGTGTTAACGTGGACATTGGCGAAGTCTAAATGCACATCTTGACCTTGAGTACAAAGGACAACTTAGGAATAAATAAAGATGTCGCTTCCTCGATAATAATAATAATAATAAAAGAATAACCGATTTGGATCAACAGCTACCGGAATAAGTCGGAGGTTGTGGGCCAACGAGGATTCTCAACAGGTCGGGCAGGCCATTGCGGAGGCAATCGAATGGTCTTCCGAGAATGGCCTTCTGCTAAACGATCAAGAACGACGGTATTTCTCAATTGGGCCAGTCCTTATTTGTCTCTATTTTAGTTTCACAAGAGTAGGTGAAGCAGGAACCAAAAGACAGCTTTCGTTTAAGTTATATTATTTGCTAATGCAGGCAGTTTTGTTCCTCGTGGCTCAATAAAGCGTTTACAATTATTATGGAGGGAAGGTGGGAAAGGGCATGAAACGCACAGTGAGATTACCATTTGCGCATGTAATTAGATGAAGGCACTTGCGTCACGCATTTGATGGTTACCGTCAAGTACGCAGGTCTTCGTTGCCAAATGAGAGAGCTCCTGTGATTAGTCCGTTGCGTTGGCGACAGCTGGGCTGGTTTTTCTAAGAGCAGCCTTCACCTTCACAAATTCGTGAATTGTTCAGAAAAAATGGTTCGACGGGAGAGTGTTTGCTGCCTGGCCGGCCTGAGTGATTGTCGATCGATATTTGTGCATCGATTTGTCTTGGCACGTGACGCGTGGCGTGGTTTACGCAGCGTGCGAAGGTGCGATCGGGGCCTCAAGTACGTCATGAGTGACGCTAATTGCGTTTTCAATATCACGATGACCGAAAATTTCAGAAACTAAAGGATCACTAAATAAAGCGCTTTATGGGTGTATCCATTGTGCGAAGCAGATATTTGCGTCCCAAAAATATAAGATATAGATGTTACGAAAAAAATGCAAAACTAAATAAAGTATCAATTCGCATGTAATGTTTCGATTATCGATTTTATAAAAATTGGAGTAGGTAGGTAGGACATAAAAAGCACTATTTTTTTCTAGAAAGCCGAACGGCGGCAATGGCGAGCACTTCAGAATCAAAGATTTAAAAATAATATGCTGAGCATCCTTTTTCGTGCGGTATTTTCACGCCAAAGGATAAACTGACTGCATAGATGTTCCCAGGACATTTGTTCGGAATATTGTACAGGTGGTGCTCTTTGCAGTGCCTCTCGAAGTTGTGGAAATGGCAGCATCATCCAAAAGTTCACGAAAACGTTGGCAACACGCGGAACTCTGGCTGGCCAAATTCCTCCGGATAATAGGGCTGTTTATCGCCACCAAGCTAGCCGCATCCAAGTCACTTGATTACAGGATGCAAGCCTCTATGGCCTGACCTGGAAGTCGAAACCACGGGGTCATTCAAAATCAGATGGTGAATGCAAAAAGCTATAGCATAGGCTTGCCAGAGGATGAATTTTGAACTGGGAAGTGCATGGTGAGTGGTTCGACGCTGAAAGTTAATGCTGACAAGTCGTGGTGCGGGCAGCGGAAGCCCCGATTCGTGATGAAGTTGCAGCGACCACTTTGACCTCTTCCTCGCCATCTTTGCACCTTGCTTCCATGCATGGTCTTAGGCGTCTCAGTTGGTCAGTCAACCGTGTTAGGACAAATACGTTGTTGACCCGCGCGTACAAGAAAGCGAAAGAAATCATAGTCGCGTCGTCATTGGAAGGTAGGCTGAGGTGAAGGGAATGTGGAGGATGTAGTCCAGAGAATACGCCTTCTACAAGGGCTGCCAAACGTGGAACTTGGTCTGGTTGAATTCTTGATGATGGAGCAGCCGGTATCCGCAACCACCAGACAGTCTCAAAGTCTCTGGACTTCAGCCATCACGCCGCTACGCCAGGCTTATTTGCGGTGGTCAGACCCGGGAGTCGAACACAGGGCCACTCACGAAAAGAACGCCGATGCTGGCTTGCTAGATTCTTGATGCCCGCTACGCCATCGAGCAAGAAGTGAAGGACCAATTTTTCGCCGAGTTGACATGCAGGAAATTACGAATTGGTGAATTTCGCAATCTACCGAATCTTCGCCATGTCATGGATGCTGTCAAATTGACCAACCCAACCACCTTGCTTGGGTGACGATGGAGTTTTAGTCGGTAAATAGCATCCATTGACAGCGCTACGCCCAATAGGTTTCAACCAAAACGTGCCGAATTGCATGCCCGAATATATAATATAGCAATATCGCATTAGCTACCGTCGATACGTTTTTCCAGAGGAGATTAATCCATGTCTTAGCTCTTTACTTATACGTCCATGTCACGAATTACCCAGATCGCCTAATTATCTGACCCTCAATTCAGTATATCAAAAAATAAAATTGAGCTTCAGGGAGGCTTAGTTTACCGATAGAAAAAAAGTTTCTTATTTGAATATATACGGGCATTGTGATGTAAATTGCGACGTGATAATCCTACCAGAAGGCTTCATGTTGACATTGGTGTAAAATCTAATTAGGTACTGATGCCAAATATCTGATTTTCGGGAGGTCGTAAAAATTTTATTCCCGTGGAAAACTTCATCGGTAGACTTACAAAGTTTTTAATTAAACTGTTGGTAAAAAACTACTTCCATTAAAAATATTATGAATTTGTGAGCGGATGATTTAAATTAGCTTCGGGAAATTTTAATCGTTGCATTAAGATGATTGAAACCCGAACATTCTTGATTTAAATTCGTTTTTGGGATTAATTACACGATATAAGCATTTTGGGAGTTCCATAATTACGTTCATTCGACTAATTGCTTTATTTAAGCTTTCGACAAACTTCTAGCAAATTTTCATCGTTTTTATTTCGTTTTTAAAATTCTGAAACTTCAACACCGCCGTCTAAAAATTACATGTCTACAAATTTTCACCCTAATAAAGCGAATACCATTATTATTATTATGTTGCAACTATAAATCAATGAAGTTTACAAGTTTATTCTCCAAAACCTTTCTTTGCAAAACCAATCAACTGTCCCAGATATTTATTTTGAGTTATTGTCAATGAACCGATTTTAATTACGTTCTACGTCCTTAATGTGAAGCCACTCGTTAGAGAATAGCAGTCATTTCCATAAGTACAGATAAAAATACAAAAAATATCCAGATGGAGTAGACAATTGTAAAATATAGGGTCAGAGGTCTGAAATTGAAACAGTTTGCATCAAGTGAAGACGCAAATCAACTGTTGATATTGATTTTAGCATTTTTGTTTTATGCACGTAAATTAATCAATTGTCGAATTCGGACACTATTTCGGGTAAATTTCTGCCTTTCTTGTGGTCTGTATCATAACTTAATCGTAACCTGCATTTCAAGCTTCGTTTATCATACGTTAACCGGTAATAATTGGCGATTCAAAGTTCCTTTTAAAAAGGAATTGCGTAGCAAAATAATAAATAAAATGTTTTATTGTGAAATATGTAAATGAGTGGATTGCTCCGAAATTGATCTTAACGTCTGGAATGCGGAAGTTTGCAGTTCGAAATGACAAGTTCGGCCCGAAAAAGAGATGGAGCTCATCAACGGTGTTCCGCCGATTCGATTGTTTGTTGCGTGTGTACGATTGATTCGTCGTTTTAACAAAAGAAAGCTCAGAACCGAGGAATGCTTTAGTAAAGTGCATCAAATTCGGACTGAGAAGCTGACTTATAGGTCCTTTCGTTGACCTTTTGACCTCTTAAAATCAGACTGGAAGTTACAAACTGACAATATCATCAGAAATATCTTAAACGCGAGAGATCCACGTCAGTGAGTTTGAACTCCACGGCATTTTTATGGGATAAAATGGAACAGGGAATAATAATTCAACAGTTGCTCGCGTTCACAGATCCGATAAAAAAGCACTCTCCAACATTAGTAGTTACACGGATGAATGAAAAGGAACTTAACTCACGCGTATTTATTATACGTCGACCAAAATCGATTTATTTTACTTTCGGACGCATTTACTTTATCGTTCCAGTGCACCATTGAGACTATTGTTTTGTAAATTTCAAATGCATGAAACTCTTCTAAACATTGGAAAATGACGATGACAGAAAACATAGACGGATCAATTGGGAAGATAAACAAAGACACTGGCCGTAAACAATCTTAGTTGTTGATTAAACGCGTCGCCAACCCACGTCGATGGTCGAGAGCATCGCGTGACGCGGATAAACAAAGATTTGAAGGTCACTGCGTTTTTTTCAATTTGTACGGACTGTGCGGAATATACAAAAACAATATTTTATTTGTCTGCAAATGTCTGCTTCGGCTGTATATTTTCACAATCCCGACTCCCGTTATTCGTTTTTATGCGCGTCCATTTTTATTTGTGACGCTCTTCCAAGGGATGGATTGTGACCTAAGAAATTTCAGACCTTCGCTGTGGGTGGTTGTAGCGGTAACCCGTAGTTAACGGTCACGTCCCAGGTAACCAGAATTAGGAGAAGGTGTTTTGAGTGGAGGGAATGTTCTATATTGTTCTCTATTCAAGAAATCATCGTTCAACGCCAATTCAATAATTGTTTACTGATCGCTGCTCGTATTTTAAGTGACCCCTCCCATCCCCTCGATTCCAGTTTATCTGAATGTAAATCTCTTCGACCAATGCGTAGGCTATACCGTTCAATACCAACAAGAACGGCGGCATATCGCAATTCGGTCATTCCTTATCTGTCCCGATTTTTAGTTTCACCAGAGCAGGTGAAACAGGAACTAAATGAAAATGTTCACATCTAACACTTGTTATACTGCCTCTTTTAACTGCTGAAAGTTTTGGTCCTCGTGACCTCAATAAAGCCACTACAATTATTATTATTATTATGAATGATAATCCGCTTATATATTTGATAATGAATCTGCATGAATTGACGTGTTACGGAGGCCTTGAGTAGGAATTGGACAATGAAGTTCATTGTTGGCTATAGGTCTTTTCTTTGTGAAAGTTTCGGTTGTCCGGGCTTCGCCAAACCAATTATCGTCGTTGTCTTATCTCGAATATAACCCAAAAGCCAACCGTAAAACTGTTGATAGGTTTATCAAGAATGCCACGACCTTGGCAAAGCAGTTGCGTCCAGATTTATCTAGTTCAGTCAGAAATCGAATGGGGCGCATGGTGACTCATCGATCGCGTGAGCTCCCGGCGTCCCAAACCGGCTTTAATTGGTTACAGGTGAAGACCTAAGTCAGGGAGATTTCGGTTGGACGAGCATAACACGATAAAGCACGCTTCTTTGGTACCCCAAATAACAAAGATTACTTTTCAATATTTTAATTATCTATTCAGATAAATCAAGTAACAAGATTTGGCTTTGCATCGTAGATTTTCGAAATTTAATTTGCCACGGGTTTATCCGCAGCCTCGTTGTCCGGTGTCTTTTGACCCGCTACCAATTCCGCCAGCGAATTTGGTGTTCGATCAATCCCGCGTCTTTCCGCACCTTGGGGATATCTGCAAATGACGAAGCCGTTACGTCTCTGCTCGCATTCCAAAATGGATCTAATTTCTCGAAGGCCACGACTTCTCACATCATTTATACAGCGGTCACCCTGGAGAATGAGATAATCGCCGTCGAAATTGGGAGACCTTGGGAGGCAAAATAAATGGGCCGTGATTTAAGGGGTTTACTGAAATGGTCACGCATTAATCGGCGTTGGCGTTGTGGATAAGGCGTTTAAAAGTTGCCCGAACAACGACGTCGATGGCGAGCATGGTGTTTCCACTCCCGTTGTCACTCGGAGACGTCAATTTGGCGTCTTATTTGTGTGAGAATTATCATGTAGGTATTCTACCGACGACTCACTCCTTCCATCGAGAGTGTTGTGGTTTGAATAAAAGAACAGTCAATACTTACTCGTAAAGAATGTAGATTGTGGATGAGCGTCTTGGTCCTTGGCCATTCGGTGCACAAACCGAGTTGACCCGAACACATGCGGGTAGAGAAGGGTTGGTTCCGCAGCTGTCGACAAAGGCGCCATTGCCACGTCTCCCAGAGTACAGACGGGTGCAGAGGAGATCATTTTGTTCGATTCTCTGGGCAGCGATTCCCAGCGCCAGTAGGATAAGCAGATAGACGGTGTGCATTTTTCTCGGCGTCAAGTCGTGATTTCATCAAATATATACGGACACAGGGCAGTCTTCCGCGTGAAGCAACGTGATTGATAACAGGTTTAAAAGGGTGGAATTAAACAAGGTAATGTCAGGCGATTATACATGTGCAACTACACGAGTCACACAATCAGGTCAAATTTCACGCGATCACATGTTGTATGTCACGCCCAAGTAAAAAAATGATCTGTCTCTCAAGCGCTGAACATGGTTTTCGCAGACGTCTAAATAATTGGATGGATATTGCTAGGCATTATTGAAACGAGCTACATTGTCCTTCACGATAGCTTCGTTACGAATACAAACCGCCATTGAGACAGCGCTTTAGGGTGTCAATAAAAAGTCATAGAATCCTTAATTGTTGGCCAGTACGTTTTTTTAGAGAGTTTGGGAAAGAGACAACGCTGTTTAGAGACCCAAGACACATTAAGATCTAAACATACGCCTATCAAAGGCCTGATAAAGAGGACGACATTTTATTTAAAATTCTCTCGTGTTTCGCAGAAATGGAATCAAAGTGGACTTTATTATATATCTAATGAGCTGGTCACATGACTCGTTTCTGGCAAAAATATGATTGCACACATTTATGTCGACGATAACATCTCTTTTTATGCGTTCTTGCAATATCAACGGACTTTTAAATGTGCCAAGAGTGAGTGTGATTTAATTGAAGATATCTTGAATTCTTTTTTGCAATATCGTTACTCAAAATTCAAATTTGTCCACCTCTTTCCTACTAGAGGATAAACCGGCGTCATGGGGGTTTGCACTGCTAATTCGCTGGAAACTGTTTAATAGATGACGTCCCCAGTGCCACTCGCTGGGTTCGACTGACCCGGGAGTCGAACCCAGCTTGTCTCTCGCAAACGGAGGGAGGATGCTGACGGCAAGTCCATCGGCAGCGGCGTCAAGACAGGAGAAGGACAGGCTTGGAAAGAAGAAGGATCTCGTTCAAGTAAAGGCGGACAACAAAAAACAATTGATCCAAAATGTATCTAAAAAATGCCTACTTACAGATTCCACTGGATGACGAATCCAGTTTGCTGACTGTTATCAATGCCCCCTTTGGGTTATTCAGGTACAACTTCCTACCTTTTTGGCTAAATGTTGCCCCGGCTATTTTCCAGGATTGCATTAATGGCATATTGGATGGCCTTAATGGTATTAAAGTTTACCAAGATTACATTTGTGTCCATGGTGTCAGCAAGCGAGAGACTCTTGACGAGAGACTCCTTCAGCTATTCCGACGTTTTTCGAGTATAATGTGGCGGTTAAGCAACCACTGGTAAAAGTCCGCTTGTGTTATTCAAGGGGCACAAACTCAACACATCCTTCCAATGACTTGGATAGGGAGAGGTCACCTTTTTCGAAGGAATGATTTTTACCGTCTCGCGGTATTATTCTCGGAAGAAGTGGAAATAGTATGGTTACCATCCTCGATGCTATTGATTTATCAAGTCATCGTCGGCATGTCGATCAAATCCGATTCGATGAACCAGCTGATCCGGCTAATACGACTCAATCCGTTCCAGACCAAAGCTCGCAAGCTCTACCTCGGCGCTCGGATCGTCTGGGTTTGAAATCGCCGATCGACTTCCGCATTCGATCCAAGCTGTTGCTGCACCCAGGTGGATGTGGTGGTTGCTAACTTTAACCGTGTAACTGTTCATTGTGTTTTACTATGCTGAGTGTTGTGTCGCACTTTTAAGAATATGCTATTCCACGAAGCTGCAAGTGTTCTCATTCATCAAATGTCTCGGTTAGCTATTAGCTATTAAGGGTTAATTCAACACTCCATACAATCCTATCACACGACGGAAATGTTCCCGCGTATTGAATTCGCGTGTTTCGCTTCAAAAAATCTAAACACTCAATAACCAAAGAAACGATTCTCCACTTTATACCCGTTTTGGAATTTACGAGAGAGCCAGAGAGAGAGAGCGATTGTTCTTGTTGTTATGGTAATTGAGTTTTTAAAAAAAGAGGCCAAGGTGTATTTCTTCGTCTATTCGACTCTATTCGATGCATATTTAATGAAATAGCAATGGCAACTTGGGATTAAACAACGCTACGACGGACGTGGTTCGTGCTGTATCGGGATGGGATCACTCCAAGGCGGAAATAGATTATGCAAGGTTATATTTAATACACCGCCATCACCCCAACTAAAACATAAACAAACAAGAATAACGGCGTGCTACTGATAACCTGAAATAGGTCCGCTTAAGTCGTTTAAAAGTTGTTCGGCAACGGCTGCGAGCGCCTATATGTTAATCAAATAAGGCGTTGATCCCAGACACACGTCATTATCAGATACGGCGCCTTCGAGGAAATCGCGAATCCGCCTCTTCTGAGGCTCAGTCTTTCATGGACTCCGCTTTGAATTGTTTAGTACACGTGAAGCCGTCAATGTAACATCTTTTCTTTGAAACAATCATTGACTTATTCTGCCTACGACGTACAAAGAGCGGCTCCTGCCACGCACAACAAAGTCCCGCGACTTCCAGGATGTGTTGTATTATTTAAAAATAAACCAGTTAAGACATCCTCGTAAAGAAAGCGCATTTGGGTTCAGCGTCTTAGTGTCTGGGAGACGAAGCCAAGCCTCAAAGACCGATGGACGTTTCTGAAGCCCTCTTTTATTTTTAAGAAGTAGTTATACAATAAGTACGAAATTAACATCTTTAAAATCTGGATATTTGGTTTGAAATATGTCGATAACGAAATTCGCGCGTCATTCGTTAACCGGACGGTGTGTTGGTTTGTTTGAGATTCATCAATCGTGCCAGTCCAGCTCGAATCAAGTGAAGAAAACACCAGGAATGTTGGCCTCGAATTTCACATCATCTATCGAACCGTTAGGCGGGGACAAATAAGACGTTCAAACTGTGGTTGAGAATACCCAGGCTCGCTGGTTTGATCGGGCATGAGCGTCTCTCGTCGAGGTGCAGGAGTGCTGTGGCTACCGATTACCGACGAAACAGCTTACCGAAGTCCCCATCATTTGAAGCAGTCTCAATGTTCCCTGCAACAAAACACCAGCATTTTTCACGGTCTACCTTCTCAGAGCGCATTGCTTGTCTTCTGATGTGCTGGAAGTCGGAACAGCTTGGATGCGGGTCTCTCCGACCTTCTCAGATAGCTTACAAGTTGTGTCGGTGATCCAGTCTTTCCTGTGGTGTATCTCAGTTCAAAATTCGGTTTCTTTTATTTGATTGAGTATCATTGCTGGCCGACAGATTACTCCTCAAATTGGTGAGGGATTTGCGTATAGTTGGCTGGTCAAGCACAGAGACGTTGGAACTTCTTGGGGTGCAGGTTCTTTGACGGACTGCTAGGCGTATCTTGAAGCGCGCGCTTAAGGGTGTGGTTAGATCCCATTTTGGTACCATCTCCAGTCTTCAATCAAGGATGCCAAACGTGATCTTAAAGGATAAAGTCGATTTGGTGAACTGTGTGGCTGTCGTGTGAGTACCACGTTAGTAGATGTATTTTTTGGGTGCTGGAAGCGCGTGCTCTAAACGAAGAGTCTTTTGCAGTCCGCGTTCGTTATTTTCGAATCGCCGTCTTATTCCGAAATTTCCAGAAGGTATCCCTTAGTCCCATCGGAGGGGCCGGTGCGGGCGTTCTATTCTCATGTCGTTGTTGGGGACTCTGTTAACCGAAGAAGTCGTCTTTCGCTTCGGCATCGCTGCCATTGTGGGGGCGTTTACGGCAATGATGGAAAGGTTGAAGAGGGTTATCGTCAGTCAAGAAGACTGCGTTGTTGACCCCGCCCCTACACCATGTAGGCCAGAGTTGTCGGTCGGCCCGGTATTAAATAGGCAGTAGGTAGAGTTTTCGCAGGGAACCTTAATATGCCGTACTCCCGAGTTAGTAGACGTACATCCGAGAGGCAGTCAACGTCGATTCGGTTCTCGTGTTTCGTACAGGCGTTGTTGACTTGACTGCCGGTGTTCAAAGAATCCTGACATCTCCGCAGCCGACGTGTGGGTCTCCATGTTTCTTGGGTCTCTCAACAGCGTTGTCTCTTTCCCAAACTCTCTAAAAAAACGTACTGACCAACGATTAAGGATTCTATTACTCTGTATTGACATCCCAAAGCGCTGTCTCAATGGCGGTATGTATCCCTAACGAAGCTATCGTTAAGGATAATATAGCTCGTTTCAATGATGCCTAGCAATATCTATCCAATAATTTGGACGTCTTCGAAAACCATTTTCAGAGACAGGTAATTCTTTAACTTGGGCGTGGGTTTCACTATGATGCGCCCAATTGAAATTAGACCACGACAACTTACCATATCTGAGATCTAAAGTTGATGAAAGTCCCGTTATTTAAGGCCATCGCGTGACATTTGACCTGATTGTGTAACTCGTGTAATTGCACATGTATAACCGCCTGACATTACCTTGTTTTATTCCACCCTTTTAAACTTGTTATCAATCACGTTGCATCACGCGGAATACTGCCTTGTGTCCGTATATATTTGATGAAATCACGACTTGACGCCGAGAAAAATGCACACCGTCTATCTGATTATCCTACTGGCGCTGGGAATCGCTGCCCAGAGATTCGAACAAAACGATATTCTCTGCACCCGTCTGTACTCTGGGAGACGTGGCAATGGCGCCTTTGTCGACAGCTGCGGAACCAACCCTTCCCTACCCGCATGTGTTCGGGTCAACTCGGTTTGTGCACCGAATGGCCAAGGACCAAGACGCTCGTCCACAATCTACATTCTTTACGAGTAAGTATTGACTGTTGTTTTATTCACACCACAACACTCTCGACGGAAGCAGTGAGTCGTCGGTAGAATACCTACATGATGGTTCTCACACAAATAAGACGCCAAATTGACGTCTCCGAGTGACAACGGGAGTGGAAACATCATGCTCGCCATCGACGTCGTTGTTCGGGCAACTGTAAAACGTCATATCCCTAACGCCCACGCAGATTAATGCGTGACCATTTCAGATAAACCCCCTAAACAACCGCCCATTTGTTTTGCCTCCCAAGGTTTCCCAATTTCGACGGCGATTATCTCATTCTCCAGGGTGACCGCTGTATAAATGATGTGAGAAGTCGTGGCCTTCGAGAAATTAGATCCATTTTGGAATGCCAGGAGAGACGTAACGGCTTCGTCATTTGCAGATATCCCCAAGGTGCGGAAAGACGCGGGATTGATCGCAACACCAAATTCGCTGGCGGAATTGGTAGCGGGTCAAAAGACACCGGACAACGAGGCTGCGGATAAACCCGTGGCAAATTAAATTTCGAAAATCTACGATGCAAATCCAAATCTTGTTACTTGATTTATCTGAATAGATAATTAAAATATTGAAAAGTAATCTTTGTTATTTGGGATACCAAAGAAGCGTGCTTTATCGTGTTATGCTCGTCCAACCGTAATCTCCCTGACTTAGGTCTTCACCTGTAACCAATTAAAGCCGGTTTGGGACGCCGGGAGCTCACGCGATCGATGAGTCACCATGCGCCCCATTCGATTTCTGACTGAACTAGATAAATCTGGACGCAACTGCTTTGCCAAGGTCGTGGCATTCTTGATAAACCTATCAACAGTTTTACGGTTGGCTTTTGGGTTAAATTTGATTAGATTATGATACAAAATAACTGATTCTCGTGAGGTAGAGTCAATCATATTTCAGTGGTAAATCATAATTTGACTATGACCCCAAATCACAACTGATATCTGCCGTTGATTAAATTCGGTTATTCATTTATTCAAGCGTGTGACATCATGACCTTGTGGTGTTTGACCCCCCTTGTAATCATAATCAATCAGGAGGCCTCATGCGGCCCCTGTTCGGTGTAAGAGTATATAAGATGAATTGACGACATGACGCTGCACACAATGTTCTCCTCCTACACGCTCATCTTACTGGCTCTCGGGATCGCTGCCCAGCACACCAAACCCGAGGATCTCCTCTGCACTCGTGTGTACACTGCGAAACATAATCGCGGTGACTACGTAGACTTCTGCGGAAGCAACGCCTTAATTCCCATATGCATTGATGTTTCATCGGTTTGTGCACCAAGGACCCCTCATGGGCCAGAAGGTCTACCAAACATCTACGTTATTTACCCGTATGTCTTTAATGTTCATTACTTGCCCCGAAACACAACACGAAATATGCATGGATCTCATCGATAAGCCGTCGTGTGGTCAGCTTCCTTTGTAATCATAATGTGAATACCGACGAGCAGAGCCTGTGTGCGCTGTTGCCGGCATTTTCAGAAAAACAGTCCACCCAAACGTGATTCATTCTGTCTTCATAGGTATTCCGATTTCCGCGGTGAATATCTCGTTCTCCAGGGAGGTCGCTGCATTCCGGGTCTCCTGAAGCGTCGCCTTAAATTCATTCAGTCCATCTTGGAATGCGAACAGAGACAAAATGGTACCGTGCTGTGCACATATCCAGAGCCAATGAATGGAAGATTCAGGCCGAAGCTCGATGGAACACTCCCCTCGCTGGCCGATATGACCTTGCGTCAAAAGACTCCCGACGACTCGGAGGAGGCGATTTGAGTAACAAAAACCATCGGAATAAAATATCGACGTTTTAAATATTAATCTTACCGATTGGGGGTACCAGATAAAACGCTAAATTCTGTCGTGCGCGTCTTCTGGTCATTTATCACCTATCACTGATCCAACGATGTGAAGCTTGCCGGAATCGAAACGATCAATGAGTCACTCGTACCCCTAAGACTTCGCCGGCAGATCCCGGCGCAAATTGGACGGGATCTTCTCCATTAATTGCAGATTGCCAATTGCTCACGTGTATTCAAACTTTGATTTCGACGGCCAACCGGGTCTTACGTAAGCATATCACTAATGTATTATCAATGACGCGTGAATAACGTAATATGAACACGTATTAGTCGTAGGACTGTAAATTTACAAAAATTAACGACGCTGCAGGAATAATCAAACCATCGCATTTCATCTTTCTTTCATCGCATCATTTCAAGAATCACTGATTCCAGAAAGTATTTTCAAAATCTCGTGCGAAAACTGCGGAACGGGTTGTAGAAGAAAACGATTATATTATAACTAACGTTTTTAGTAAGCTTTAACATAAATTCCAATAGCTTTTGTAGTTTTTATTTTCGATTTAAACAAGGCATTAATCGAGACTGGAGCGGGCATTTTATGTACTTTCGTTCCGTGTGCGGTTTGGTTGTCGTTTCTTGAGGAAATGCCCAAACTCGTACGCTGCCAACCTCGTTACCCTCTACTCATCCACTAAAACTGAGTAATCCAAGAGCCGCTTCCGGCTTCGACACAGAAGTGAGGGTGTTTATTAAGTTCGCACCACCAAAGTCGCGCACTTTCCTGGTCTCTGATTCCCTTTCGAGCAGATTCTGCTCTTCAATCTCAACTCTATCGTCAAATATTGCACTTTCGTGAGACCGCGTCGTATCCACTGCGGAGGCCACCTATAGAAAACTGTTCCCAAGAAACTTCATGGAGACAACATGGTGCCGGTTTATCCTCTAGTAGAAGAATGACGCCAATCGATACGCACACGCGACGTTTCATGGCAAATTCGACAAAGGGAACACGTAATTCCTGATGCGTATTGGAGCAGTTCTTTCAGAATTCGGAGGTCGCGTATCTATCGTTGGTGCCCCGTGTAATGTTATCGATTAATTTAGAAAATAAAAGATGCTCAATAATTTAATTCGACTGAACGAAAAACCAACGAGGGACATTCGCGATATAAAAAAAAGTAAGACGCATTTTGCAGACACTTGTCTGAGACCAACAGCTTCACCCGTGTATGTTTACCGCTGTCTATTTTCGTAGGATTTGTTATTTTTCATGAAAAAAAACGATCGATGAGTCACTCATACCCCTAAGACTTCGCTTGCAGATCCCGGCGCAAATTAGACGGGATCTTCTCCATTAAATGCAGACAAAAAACTAACAATTTCTCACGTGTATTCAAATTTTGATTTAGACGGACAACCCGGTCTTGCATATTTTTCATTAATTAATGGGAAACAATATCCTCCGTGTTTATTTTCTCCTAGATCCCGGATAAGATACAAAATATGGAATCACAGCACAAGATCGCCTTTCATCAACCAAAGCATTATTAATTCGTGAAGGTATTTTCAAAATCTCATAAAACATCTTAGACGACTGGTGCATAATAACGTCTTTATCAACAAAATAAAGATACAGTTGATGGTTGTTTTTTTGTGATCTGAGACTGATTGCTTTTGATAGAAACGTCTTTAAGGCAAGATAGAAGGAGATGATTATAACCAAATCTGATGCAACTAAATTCTAAAATAATGCTCGATTTAAAGTGACAAATGGTGCTTCCAAGCATGGAATTAACTTTAATGTAATCAACTGAAAAATCTATACTTATTTACAAAATGCAATAACAATTAATGATGTAGCATGCATATTAAATGTCCAAGTACATTCTCCAACACGCCTATCGGGTTAATCAGATGCAGGTCACAAATCTGGCCATTAATTATGCGTGGGCGTTGGTTTCACCATGCTACGCCCAATTGCAATTGGACCAGGACTCCACGTGGCATCATCATGTGGAGACTGCCAACTGGCACTCAACTTTCACATCGATTCATCCCAGTTGTTGTCTGCTCGGGGCAGCGACCAATTCACCCTCGTCGTAAACCGATCGACTGGCGGGCCCAACCAACTGCGTGCAATAATTAAGGTGGCAACCAATCAGAAGGTTTAAGGTTTGCATTGGAGTCAAATGTCACTAGATTATGATCCCAAATAACTGATTCCCGGAAGATTATGAGAATTATATTTTGGTGGAAAAATTCGCCGAGAGTCTTAAGAAAGTTGTTAATCGGATTGGTGGGATCATACAATGGTTTCGGTAAATTCGAATTTCAGTAAAAATATTCCTTGATTGTGATTCGAGTAAATTTCGATGATTGTAAGCCGAACGTTCTTGATTTACATTCGCGTGCAAAGTTACCAGTTTTCTGCATAAATTACACGATATTAGCATTTGTGACAGCAAGATTATTTTATCCATTCGACAAAATATATTATCCAATAGCAATGAATGATGCAACAAATATTATGAATTGTTCAAGTTCTTTCTTCAAAAACGCAGCCATTTTTCACCAGCTTCTTGTTTGGGTTGTTAATTCTAAGTATGTTTATCAATCATTCCGTCCGTTAGAGATTAAGAATCACCCCCATTGGTTTACATTACATGAGAGACGTATTAATAGCTTCTTTAGACGATTGTTTAAATGTTAAAGTTTTGGGAGGAGAGCTGTAGTTTAGACAAATTCATTTTTCAAATGAAGACATGTCAACTCTTTAAATTGATTTGTTTGCTCAAAGACACACCAATTACCCAGTAGAGACACCGGTTAAATCCGGAGCTGCCTTCGTGTACCTTTAGGTTGGAAGAGCACTCAATCGTTGCATTCAGTGATAGTCGACAAAAATATCGATGCGAAACGCGTGCACTTTTCCTTCATTAACTGTTACTGCAATCCGTTTAAATACTTTATTGGAACTGTATCCGTCTTCATTTCCAGTCAACAACCCCATTCATCTAATTTAACGCCATCAACTAACTAGTCCATACTGCAGCCTGGAGATCTATACCGATTTTACGCAAACACGCCTATTAAAAACCTCCCGTTTCCTGATTGGCTATCCTGTTGCCAACTTACCGATAAAATGTTGTGTTTATCGTTGTAACGCCCCGGTGTTTTACCAGGACATCGCGCGGGATTTGAAGGACACACAATATCGACTGCGCGCCAATATGACGCCATCTTGTGTCAACCACCATTAGACGGCGTGGCCGTCTTCTATGACGGCGAAGACTGCTATCTGGTTCATCTAGAGTGATAACACACACTCTCTCCTCCAATAGAGGATGCTTCACACTGGATCACACAAGGACACAGCTGCCTACATCAACAGTCGCCGAGACTTGAGCAACTTCCTCCATTTCCAAAATCATAGACCAGCATCTAATATTTCTTAGGTCAGAACCCCACAGTTGGAAGAGCGTCGCATCGCAAAAAACCTCTCGACTATACTCTTTAAACGTTAATTGTTGCTGCTATTGTTGTAGAGTCTATAGGTTACTATGTGTTTGTCCAATCATTGACTCGTAACTATACCGAGGTCGCTGGTAGCTCGGGCATGTAAGAACCAATTGCCAGGAAGTTAATTCCTAGATTAGGGTCATGATAAGAGTCTGTCCATTTGGATTCTATTGCCACGCAAATGCAACTAGACCAAAATCTCATACATGCCATCCATTTTTTTTATATTCAGTACCGGAAAGAACTATAATTGGCAGCAATGGTGGCCTGGATTATTGTTGTCTCAAAATAGACAAAAAATGGCTCCGGTTTGAGTGAATGCTTAAACGAATACGAAGATAGAATCGATACCTGGAGATAATTTAAAAAGTTACAAATATCAAGAGCAATGAGTGTTTTCTTTAGGAAAGTTACGTAACCTAACAATTATTGAAGTTGTTGGCGCGCGTTTTGGATAGGGCCTTTCAATGGCCGCCATTTCCCGTTTGCCAAACTTTATATACTTCGTGGGTTAAATTGGCCTTTCTTGCAAATTTACCACGATGTTACTTCTTTTATTCTTCTTAACTTATTCTGCATTTTCTACGTATGATCGTGACGTCCTGTAACATTTTTGTTTACTGTAAATTTTAATGCTGAACATTTTGGTCCTCGTGACCTTAATGAAGCGAATATTATCATTATTATTAATTGAGGTCTCAAAATAAATAAAGAAGTGTTTTCTCGTTTTTTTACTATAGCCGTCCACGGGAGTCTGCTGGAAAAATGGATTTCGAGAAAATGAAGATTAAAATGGTTAAAATTGGCTAAATTCTCGCTTCACTTGAACGAGACTACGACGTTGAAAGGGAAGATAAAAAGGAACGTCGATGCATCGATCGAATACCCAGAAAACTACCCCTCCTAAAATGCCATCTTTCTTTATTATATCGAAAACTGGTAAAATGTCATTGCAAATCCATGAGGCCGTTGTGCTAGTTAATGCGGTCTATAATTTTGACAGCATTTTCTTTCATTCGGCTACATTTTACCGCTTTCTTAAAAGGCTAAATCTTAACGGAGAAGTGGAACGTGACTAAACTAAACACCTCTTTTATTAATTCCCTCATTAATGTATCTAGGGTAGCTTGAACGTAAAAAATAAAATAAATTTCAAAAATAGTTATGATTAAACTTGAATGATTACGATTGAGGGACAAACGATTATGTTATGAAATTAGATAAACGTACTTGAAAACTTATCCTTTTTAACTTTTAAATATTCCCACTACATTACACAAGTCTATTTTGATAACAAACCTTTTAACGATTAATAGCCATCGGTGAATGCTTTTGAATCCTCTGCTTCCGTTCCAGAGTTTTATAAGCCTGAAACGTGGCTACACAATTGTTTTCAAAAGCCTATAAGCATTTCATTGATATCGACCAACACTGGTATGTCTTATTGGTTTAGTCATTGTTCTTGAGATATTGTAAGTTGGACAATCGATCGCCTACTGGCACTCAACTTTCACATCGATTCATCCCAGTTGTTGTCTTGGAGTGACCTCAAGCCGTATAAAATCTTTGGCCACGCCTGTATAATTTCTCTTATTGTATATTGTTAACCGGCTCAACTGTTCTGACTTTTTAACCCTCTGTAGGCTTTTTTTTAATAATCTCGTTATCTAGTGTCCTTCCTGTGCTCTCCATCCACGAGAAATTATCGTTCAACGCCACTTCACTCTTCGCAGATCGTAAATTAGATGACCCCTCTCATCCCCTCTATTCAAGTTTATTCAATTGTCAATCTACTCGACCAATGCGAAGGCCATACCGTTCAACACCTACAAGAACGGCGGCATATCAATTGGCCTCGTTATTGGTCCTGATTTTTATTAGGTGAAGCAGGAACTAAAAGACAATTTTCATATCTCGTACTTGTTATACTGTTTTTTTTATACAAAACGTTTTGGTCCTCTTGACACTATAAAGTGCATTCAATTATTATTATTATTATCATTATTATTACAACATTTCTTAGATCCTTTACGAAAACGCCTGATATGATGCCGCCTCATCGTGCAGCAGGCGATAACAAAACCAGGGATGCTTCTTTGATCATAATCTTGGGAAGGAGACGCATTGAAATGAAAGGAATGGATATAATGAGGTAAACAGCTATAAATGGATGGGTCTTTATAACGGGAAAACTACGATGCTGGTCTACGAGGGAGGAAGTTGCTCAAGTCTCGGCGACTGTTGATGAAGGCAGCTGTGTCCTTGTGTGATCCAGTGTGAGGCATCCTCTATTGGAGGAGAGAGTATGTGGTCTCACTCTAGATGAACCAGATAGCAGTCTTCGCCGTCATTGAAGACGGCAACCCCGTCTAATGGTTGTTGACACAAGATGGCGTCCTATTGGTGTGCAGTCGATATTGTGTGTCTTTAAAATCCCGCGCGATGTCCTGGTAAAACACCGGGGCGTTACAACGATAAACACAACATTTTATCGGTAAGTTTGCCGCAGGATAGCCAATCAGGAAACGGTAGGTTTTTAATCGGCGTGTTTGCGTTAAATCGATATAGATCTCCAGGCTGCAGTATAGACTAGTAAGTTGATGGCGTTTAATTAGATGAATGGGGTTGTTGACTGGAAATGAAGACGGATACAGTTCCAATAAATCATTTAAACGGATTGCAGTAACAGTTAATGAAGGAAAAGTGCACGCGTTACGCATCTATATTTTTGTCGACTATAACTGAATGCAACGATTGAGTGCTCTTCCAACCTAAAGGTACACGAAGGTAGCTCCGGATTTAACCGGTGTCTCTACAGGGTAATGGGTGTGTCTTTGACGCAGCACTGTAGAGGAATCTGGCCCGGCATCCGTGCTCGCCTCCCCCGGGAACCACTCTCCGACCTCACTGCACTCAAGCGGCTGTGCCACAAGATACTCAAGGAGTCCCCCGATGTGGCCAGAGGAAAGGACGCAATCGTGCCGCAATTCCCTTCCCGAAACGCTGTCCGAAACTCCCGTTCTCCCGACAAGAACAACCAAGACGGGACCAAGCTGCGCCTGTGGACAGACGGTTCTTCCACTGCAACCGAAGAGGGCACATCCAGCGAGGCTGCCCGACAAGGCCGGACCCTAGGTCGCGTAAGTCACCCCGTCTACCCAGGTCCTAGACCAAGTGACCCCATAGTAATAAAAGCAAGGGTAGGGAATAGAGAAGTAGACGGGCTCGTGGACTCGGGATCAAGCCTGTCCCTATGCTCCATTCCGATCGCTGCCTTAGCCAGCGGCCGACGCGCGAGTCGAATTTCCCTCCGAGGTTTTATCGGACCCCCGCATAAAAGCTCTGAAGTTGCCACGATCAGCTTCGCCCACGAGGGAGGACGGTACACGTGGGATTTCGTAGTGACCCCGGGCCTTAACGCCGACCTAATTTTCTGGTTGGACTATCTCGAGAGGGAGGCCTCCCTCTTGAACTTTAAGACTCACAGGGTCACCTGGAATAAAGCCAACGCTGAACCCAAAAACCGGGTAAACGCGGAACCCATCGAGATCGCAGGAGCGTTTAAGGAAGTTCAGAACCTTCTTGACAAATACAGGGACACGTTAGCCCTTTCTACGTCCGAACTGGGGCGCGCCCACGAGTTTCGGTGCGATATCCCCACGACCGAAGAACCGTTCCGACACACGTACCGCTCGATACCGTATACGCTTCAGGAGGAGTTCAAGCGTCAGGTCGACGAAATGCTACTCGCGAGGGTCATACAACCCAGCGTGAGCCCTTACGCGAGCCAAGTGCTCTTCCAGCGGAAGGGTGACGGAACGTGGCGCCTCTGCGTTGACTTCCGAAAATTGAACAGTCAAACCGTGAAGGTCGCGACCCCGATCCCCAAGCCGAGGGACATAATGGCGAAGCTCGGAGGGTCCGCCTTCTTCATTAGGCTGGGCCTAGCTATCGGGTACTTGCAGATAGGAGTAAATCTGAAGGATCTCCACAAGACAGCCTTCGTGACACCATGGGACCTGTACGAATTTAACGTCATGCCCTTCGGACTCACAAACGCCCCTGCCATAATCCAGGGTACCATGGACTCGTTATTTAAAGGGCTTAAGTTCGCGTCCGCCTACATAGACGACATCATCGTATTCTCGAGGACGCGCGAAGACCACGTACGCCACCTCCAGAAAACCCTCCAGATATTGCGGGAGGCCGGATTTAAAGTAAAAGCCTCAAAATGCCAGTGGTTCCAAACCACCGTAAGATACGTCGGGCACCTCATCTCGGCGGAAGGGGTAACGGCTGCGCTCGCACTCAAATACGGCCGGCCAACGAACGCGCGGGACATCCGTCGATTCCTGGGGTTCGTTAAGTACTATTCTGAGTACATTGATAAGCTAGCCGAACCCCTAAACCGACTGGTGCGGAAGAAAGTTCCTTCGCGTGGGGGGAGGAGCAACAGGAAGCTTTCGAAAAGCTCAAGCGGATCGTCAGCAGTTCCCCCATAATCGCACTCCCGGACTTCGAACAGGAGTTTACGATCAGGGCTGACGCGTCCGACACAGCCCTTGGAGCCGTGCTCGAGCAGGAGAAGAAAGGAGTACCCGTCGCGATTCGGTTCGCCTGACGAACGCTAAACGCGGCCGAGCGCGAATGTCTCGCGATCGTATGGGCTATAAAGATGTTTGAAGACTATATACACGGGCGAAGGTTTACAGTGGTAACCGACCACAATCCCCTGGTGTACCTGCACCGATCCAAGGACGTCCACAACCGTATAGCACGGTGGCTGAGGCCCCTCCAACGACACGACTTCGTACTGTAGCACCAAGCGGGGAAGTTGAACGTGGTCGCCGACGCGTTATCCAGGATGCCCAACCCGGACGATGCCAAGAGGCCAGAAGACAACGCGGGCCCAAAAGCCCCGGATCCCATTAATGAGTAGGACCCGGGACCCTACTTCGCCGGCCTAGCGCACACCGAGACGGAGTCCACGGAACCGATGGCACTGTCCGAGGAAGAAAGCCTGACCCTTTTGCCTTTCGCCATAGTCAGTCGCTTACAGCGGGAATCCGTCAAGGAGCTTGGCGAACAAGCAAACCTGGTGAAAAAAGGACGAAACAACCTCCAGAGATGGGGAACTCTGTTCTACCGGACATACACAGTCAAGGGCTAACCGCGAGAACAAATATACGTGCTCCTGACTATGCGGAGGTCCGTACTAGCCATCATGCACGACCAGAACGGACACTACGATTCCGCAAGGACGCACGATGCCGTCCGCGAGCGATTCTTCCGGCCCGGATTTCTCCTGGACACTAAGAAATACGTCCAGAAATGCAGCAGATGCCAAGCAACCGCTTCGCGATGAGAAAAGATACCTCTTTGCCCCCTCGAACCCCGTGAGCCTAACGAGTTCTTGGAACTGGACATTACGGGACCAATAACGAACCCCAATGGCACAAAATTGTACATCGTCACGATGCTGGACCTCTTCACAAAATGGGTCGAGGCCGAGACCACCACGGACACTTGTGGGGTTGAGCTGGTCCGTATACTATGGGACGAATGCTTCTTCCGGTACGGAGCCCCCAAACAACTGCACAACGATCAAGGGCCAATTTGAACGCGCAGCAGGTACAAGATCTCTGCCACCGGTCCAGAGTCTTCCACACAAGGACGACCCCATATCACCCCGATGGAAATAGGGGGGTTGAAAGGTTCCATCGCACCATAAAAGACCGAATTAAGAGGATCTGTGAAGGTCCAACTGGGACGGAGACCCTGGCTCGGAATTGACCCAGGGATCCAGCGAGTCGAAGAGCAATCGCTCGGGGACGGCGTGCGTAGACCAAGGGCGGTCCCGGAGGCCCGAGCGGACGCAGAACAGTATATTCGAAGCCGAGCGCAAAAACTCCGTAAGCTGAGTTGCAGCCTTCGGCGTGAAAAGGACCTACACCGAGGCCAGTGCGTCCTGGTTATGAATCGCGCGCGCAACACGAAACTCGACGACCGGTGGATAGGACCCTTCAAGGTCATCGATACCCCGCGACCCGAAACCGTCGTCGTGGAAATCGACAACGGTGTACATCAAACGCTCCATCGAAACGATGTAACGGTTTTCAACGGGCTGCCGGGGCGAGAAAGGCGGAAGACTACCAAACCCTTACGATTTGCGGATTACGTTGAAGGATCCTCCTCTGGAGACGAAGGCGACGGGGGCGGGGTGTAGAGTGAAGGGGCAGGACATATAGATAGAGTATAGCCCCAGCAACAAAAAAAATGAAGCACACAACAAAACAGAAACTTTTATTTTGCCTTACTATTCTAATGCATGCTTTTCCACTAAAGGGTCCGTAAACTTCGTCAAGGCCGAAGCCGCGGGAGACCAGGAAACCCCCCACGGGGAAGGCTCCGGCGAAGAGTGATCGGCGAAGGAAGGGAGGTCTTGTCTGAGGGGAAGGTGGTGCAGAGGAAAGCCATCCTATTTAATTATAACTAACGCTTTTAATAAACTTTCAAACAAATTCGATTCACTTTTTTTTAATTGTCGTTGTTAATATCGATTAACGGGTTTTTGTTTTAATGGGACCGGAGCCGGGCTGAATCTAGGACTTTCTGAAACGTCGCGTGACAAACGGTGCGTGTGATTAATAGTTCACTTTTCTTGAGGTAAATACAAACTCGATGGATTTGCGAATTCCGAATCTCCGGCCCAGAAAGGGTGTGACAACGAGGATGTCGACGACTTGACTGGGACTTCTAGAATCCTCGTGCAACGTGCGGTGCGTTTAGGTTATCGCTAATCCATTCTATCTTTATATTGAGAAAATAAAGAAATCGGTGACAAAGACTACTAATAAGCTCCTGTCAGTAATGGCCGTGCCTACGAGAAAGTCGACGACTGCATGTCAACCGGTATCTTCTTCGCGTGACAATACGGAAGAAGACGGACAGAAGTCAGTGGAGGAGCGAGCTCACGATAGCTGTCGAGAAGCTGAGAATCAAAGCTTGAAGCAGAACAAAGAAGACTCTCCGAGTACCCCAGTTGTAGAGCAAAAATATAAACAAAATGGATGGCAGGTATGAGATGTTGGTCTAGTTGCATTTGCGTGGCACTAGAATCCAAATGGACAGACTCTTATCATGACCCTAATCTAGGAATTAACTTCCTGGCTATTGGTTCTTACATGCCCGAGCTACCAGCGACCTCGGTATAGTTACGAGTCAATGATTGGACAAACACATAGTAACCTATAGACTCTACAACAATAGCAGCAACAATTAACGTTTAAAGAGTATAGTCGAGAGGTTGTTTGCGATGTGACGCTCTTCCAACTGTGGGGTTCTGACCTAAGAAATATTAGATGCTGGTCTATGATTTTGGAAATGGAGGAAGTTGCTCAAGTCTCGGCGACTGTTGATGTAGGCAGCTGTGTCCTTGTGTGATCCAGTGTGAAGCATCCTCTATTGGAGGAGAGAGTGTGTGTTATCACTCTCGATGAACCAGATAGCAGTCTTCGCCGTCATAGAAGACGGCCACCCCGTCTAATGCTGGTTGACACAAGATGGCGTCATATTGGCGAGCAGTCGATATTGTACGTCCTTCAAATCCCGCGCGATGTCCTGGTAAAACACCGGAGCGTTACAGTGATAAACACCACATTTTATCGGTAAGTTTGCCGCAGGATAGCCAATCAGGAAACGGGAGGTTTTTAATAGGCGTGTTTGCGTAAAATCGGTATAGATCTCCAGGCTGCAGTATGGACTAGTTAGTTGATGGCGTTAAATTAGATGAATGGGGTTGTTGACTGGAAATGAAGACGGATACAGTTCCAATAAATCGTTTAAACGGATTGCAGTAACAGTTAATGAAGGAAAAGTGCACGCGTTTCGCATCGATAGTTTTGTCGACTATCACTGAATGCAACGATTGAGTGCTCTTCCAACCTAAAGGTACACGAAGGTAGCTCCGGATTTAACCGGTGTCTCTACTGGGTAATTGGTGTGTCTTTGAGCAAACAAATCAATTTAAAGAGTTGACATGTCTTCATTTGAAAAATGAATTTGTCTAAAGTACAGCTCTCCTCCCAAAACTTTAACATTTAAACAATCGTCTAAAGAAGCTATTAATACGTCTCTCATGTAATGTAAACCAATGGGGGTGATTCTTAATCTCTAACGGACGGAATGATTGATAAACATACTTAGAATTAACAACCCAAACAAGAAGCTGGTGAAAAATGGCTGCGTTTTTGAAGAAAGAACTTGAACAATTCATAATATTTGTTGCATCATTCATTGCTATTGGATAATACATTTTGTCGAATGGATAAAATAATCTTGCTGTCACAAATGCTAATATCGTGTAATTTATGCAGCAAACTGGTAACTTTGCACGCGAATGTAAATCAAGAACGTTCGGCTTACAATCATCGAAATTTACTCGAATCACAATCAAGGAATATTTTTACTGAAATTCGAATTTACCGAAACCATTGTATGATCCCACCAATCCGATTAACAACTTTCTTAAGACTCTCGGCGAATTTTTCCACCAAAATATAATTCTCATAATCTTCCGGGAATCAGTTATTTGGGATCATAATCTAGTGACATTTGACTCCAATGCAAACCTTTAACCTTCTGATTGGTTGCCACCTTAATTATTGCACGCAGTTGGTTGGGCCCGCCAGTCGATCGGTTTACGACGAGGGTGAATTGGTCGCTGCCCCGAGCCGACAACCACTGGGATGAATCGATGTGAAAGTTGAGTGCCAGTTGGCAGTCTCCGCATGATGATGCCACGTGGAGTCCTGGTCCAATTGCAATTGGGCGTAGCATGGTGAAACCAACGCCCACGCATAATTAATGACCAGATTGTAGACCTACATCTGATTAACCCGATAGGCGTGTTGGAGAATGTACTTGGACATTTAATATGCATGCTACACCATTAATTGTTATTGCATTTTGTAAATTCGTATAAATTTTTCAGTTGATTACATTAGAGTTAATTCCCATGCTTGGAAGCACCATTTGTCACTTTAAATCGAGCATTATTTTAGAATTTAGTTGCATCAGATTTGGTTATAATCATCTCCTTCTATCTTGCCTTAAAGACGTCTCTATCAAAAGCAATCAGTCTCAGATCACAAAAAAACAACCATCAACTGTATCTTTATTTTGTTGATAAAGACGTTATTATGCACCAGTCGTCTAAGATGTTTTATGAGATTTTGAAAATACCTTCACGAATTAATAATGCTTTGGTTGATGAAAGGCGATCTTGTGCTGTGATTCCATATTTTGTATCTTATCCGGGATCTAGGAGAAAATAAACACGGAGGATATTGTTTCCCATTAATTAATGAAAAATATGCAAGACCGGGTTGTCCGTCTAAATCAAAATTTGAATACACGTGAGAAATTGTTAGTTTTTTGTCTGCATTTAATGGAGAAGATCCCGTCTAATTTGCGCCGGGATCTGCAAGCGAAGTCTTAGGGGTATGAGTGACTCATCGATCGTTTTTTTTCATGAAAAATAACAAATCCTACGAAAATAGACAGCGGTAAACATACACGGGTGAAGCTGTTGGTCTCAGACAAGTGTCTGCAAAATGCGTCTTACTTTTTTTTATATCGCGAATGTCCCTCGTTGGTTTTTCGTTCAGTCGAATTAAATTATTGAGCATCTTTTATTTTCTAAATTAATCGATAACATTACACGGGGCACCAACGATAGATACGCGACCTCCGAATTCTGAAAGAACTGCTCCAATACGCATCAGGAATTACGTGTTCCCTTTGTCGAATTTGCCATGAAACGTCGCGTGTGCGTATCGATTGGCGTCATTCTTCTACTAGAGGATAAACCGGCACCATGTTGTCTCCATGAAGTTTCTTGGGAACAGTTTTCTATAGGTGGCCTCCGCAGTGGATACGACGCGGTCTCACGAAAGTGCAATATTTGACGATAGAGTTGAGATTGAAGAGCAGAATCTGCTCGAAAGGGAATCAGAGACCAGGAAAGTGCGCGACTTTGGTGGTGCGAACTTAATAAACACCCTCACTTCTGTGTCGAAGCCGGAAGCGGCTCTTGGATTACTCAGTTTTAGTGGATGAGTAGAGGGTAACGAGGTTGGCAGCGTACGAGTTTGGGCATTTCCTCAAGAAACGACAACCAAACCGCACACGGAACGAAAGTACATAAAATGCCCGCTCCAGTCTCGATTAATGCCTTGTTTAAATCGAAAATAAAAACTACAAAAGCTATTGGAATTTATGTTAAAGCTTACTAAAAACGTTAGTTATAATATAATCGTTTTCTTCTACAACCCGTTCCGCAGTTTTCGCACGAGATTTTGAAAATACTTTCTGGAATCAGTGATTCTTGAAATGATGCGATGAAAGAAAGATGAAATGCGATGGTTTGATTATTCCTGCAGCGTCGTTAATTTTTGTAAATTTACAGTCCTACGACTAATACGTGTTCATATTACGTTATTCACGCGTCATTGATAATACATTAGTGATATGCTTACGTAAGACCCGGTTGGCCGTCGAAATCAAAGTTTGAATACACGTGAGCAATTGGCAATCTGCAATTAATGGAGAAGATCCCGTCCAATTTGCGCCGGGATCTGCCGGCGAAGTCTTAGGGGTACGAGTGACTCATTGATCGTTTCGATTCCGGCAAGCTTCACATCGTTGGATCAGTGATAGGTGATAAATGACCAGAAGACGCGCACGACAGAATTTAGCGTTTTATCTGGTACCCCCAATCGGTAAGATTAATATTTAAAACGTCGATATTTTATTCCGATGGTTTTTGTTACTCAAATCGCCTCCTCCGAGTCGTCGGGAGTCTTTTGACGCAAGGTCATATCGGCCAGCGAGGGGAGTGTTCCATCGAGCTTCGGCCTGAATCTTCCATTCATTGGCTCTGGATATGTGCACAGCACGGTACCATTTTGTCTCTGTTCGCATTCCAAGACGGCCCCAAGGTATGGAAGACCACGCTTCTGGATATCCGGAATGCAGCGGCCTCCCGGGACAACGAGATAATAACCGCGGAAATAGCAATGCCTACGAATACAAAATGAATCACGATCAGGTGGACTGAAAATGCCGGCAGCAGCGCTTGGGTGGACTGTTTTTCTGAAAATAACAGCAGCAACAGCGCACACAGGCTCTGCTCGTCGGTGTACACATTATTATTACAAAGGAAGCTGTCAACACGACGGCTTATCGATGAGATCATGCATATTTCGTGTTGTGTTCGGGGCAAGTAATGAGCAGTAAAGACATACGAGTAAATAACGTAGATGTTTGGTAGACCTTTTGGCCCATGAGGGGTGCTTGGTGCACAAACCGATCGAACATCAATGCAGACGGGAGTCCAGGCGTTGCTTCCGCAGAAGTCTACGTAGTAACCGCTACTGTTTCTCCCAGAGTACACACGAGTGCAGAGGAGATCCTCGGGTTTGGTGTGCTGGGCAGCGATCCCGAGCGCCAGTAAGATGAGCGTGTAGGAGGAGAACATTGTGTGCAGCGTCATGTCGTCACTTCATCTTATATACTCTAACACCGAACAGGGGCCGCATGAGGCCTCCTGATTGATTATGATTACAAGGGGGGTCAAACACCACAAGGTCATGATGTCACGCGCTTGAATAAATGAATAACCGAATTTAATCAACGGCAGATATCAGTTGTGATTTGGGGTCATAGTCAAATTATGATTTACCACTGAAATATGATTGACTCGACCTCACGAGAATCAGTTATTTTGTATCATAATCTAATCATATTTAACCAAAAGTCAGACCGTGAAATCTTTTGATAGGTTTATCAAGAATGCCACGACCTTGGCAAAGCAGTGGCGTCCAGATTTATCTAGTTCAGTCAGAAATCGAATAGGGCGCATGGTGACTCATCGATCGCGTGAGCTCCCGGCGCCCCAAACCGGCTTTAATTGGTTACAGGTGAAGACCTAAGTCAGGGAGATTTCGGTTGGACGAGCATAACACGATAAAGCACGCTTCTTTGGTACCCCAAAGAGCAAAGATTACTTTTCAATATTTTAATTATTTATTCAGATAAATCAAGTAACAAGATTTGGCTTTGCATCGTAGATTTTCGAAATTTAATTTGCCACGGGTTTATCCGCAGCCTCGTTGTCCGGTGTCTTTTGACCCGCTACCAATTCCGCCAGCGAATTTGGTGTTCGATCAATCCCGCGTCTTTCCGCACCTTGGGGATATCTGCAAATGACGAAGCCGTTACGTCTCTGCTCGCATTCCAAAATGGATCTAATTTCTCGAAGGCCACGACTTCTCACATCATTTATACAGCGGTCACCCTGGAGAATGAGATAATCGCCGTCGAAATTGGGAGACCTTGGGAGGCAAAATAAATGGGCCGTGATTTAAGGGGTTTACTGAAATGGTCACGCATTAATCGGCGTTGGCGTTGTGGATAAGGCGTTTAAAAGTTGCCCGAACAACGACGTCGATGGCGAGCATGGTGTTTCCACTCCCGTTGTCACTCGGAGACGTCAATTTGGCGTCTTATTTGTGTGAGAATTATCATGTAGGTATTCTACCGACGACTCACTCCTTCCATCGAGAGTGTTGTGGTTTGAATAAAAGAACAGTCAATACTTACTCGTAAAGAATGTAGATTGTGGATGAGCGTCTTGGTCCTTGGCCATTCGGTGCACAAACCGAGTTGACCCGAACACATGCGGGTAGAGAAGGGTTGGTTCCGCAGCTGTCGACAAAGGCGCCATTGCCACGTCTCCCAGAGTACAGACGGGTGCAGAGAATATCGTTTTGTTCGAATCTCTGGGCAGCGATTCCCAGCGCCAGTAGGATAAGCAGATAGACGGTGGGCATTTTTCTCGGCGTCAGGTCGTGATTTCATCAAATATATACGGACACAGGGCAGTCTTCCGCGTGATGCAACGTGATTGATAACAAGTTTAAAAGGGTGGAATAAAACAAGGTAATGTCAGGCGGTTATACATGTGCAATTACACGAGTCACACAATCAGGTCAAATTTCACGCGATGGCCTAAAATAACTGGACTTTCATGAACTTCGGATCTCAGTTATGATAAGGAGACGTGGTCTTATTACAATTGGGCGTATCATAGTGAAACCCACGCCCAAGTAAAAGAATAATCTGTCTTTAAAGCGCTGCAAATGGTTTTCGCAGACGTCTAAATAATTGGACGGATATTGCTAGGCATCATTGAAACGAGCTATATTGTCCTTAACGATAGCTTCGTTACGCGTACATACCGCCATTGAGACAGCGCTGTGGGGTGTCAATACGGAGTCATAGAATCCTTAATTGTTGGTCAGTACGTTTTTTTAGAGAGTTTGGGAAAGAGACAACGCTGTTGAGATACCCAAGACACAGTAAGATCTAACGATCTAAATTCTCTCGTGTTCCGCAGGAATGGAATCGAAGTGGTCTTTATTATATATCTAATAAGCTGGTTACACAACTCGTTTCTGGCAAAAATATGATTGCACACATTTATGTCGACGATAACATCTCTTTTTATGCGTTCATGCTATATCAACGGACTTTTAAATGGGCCAAGAGTGAGTGTGATTTTATTGAAGATATCTTGAATTTTTTTGTAATATCGTTACTAAACATTTTTGAAATAACAAAGTCGCGCGTCATTCGTTGGATTGTTTGAGATTCATCAATCGTACGAGTCCGGGGCGATTCAAGTTTAGTAATCACCAGGAATATGAGCCTCCACAATTGGGGCATATATCGAACCGTGAGGGATAACAGATAAGACGTTCTAACCGAGGCTGAGAATACTCAGGCTATTTTTTTACCGTTCCTACGACACGTAGGTAGGTACTATCGTACCGTGATATAGGTAAATAAAAGGTTAGCAATCCCTACCTTTTACAATGGCCACAGCGACAATATCAAAAATAGCAAATAGAACAATCCCAAATAAATTTATTAGTCTTCATGTATATTTTTCAAAAAAATTAGAACGGAATAATAACTCGTGAAAATTCGGCAGTGATGCCGAAATTAATAATAATTGTTGTGAATTTTCTCGAAAAATTGATTTATATTTCTTGAGATGGATGATTTAAGTTATTTTAATGTTTTTATATTAAGGTTCATGTTCCTTTTATTACCTTTTGTTTTAATTAGGCCATATATATATTCAGTTCGTTGGTGGTTTTGTGGTGCGTCCTTTTTTATTTAAACGATATTTTAAATATTTTGCTTTATTTATTGTGGTTATGGTTAGCTAAATGTATATTTGTGGTGAGAAATGCATCGCTGTATCCTGAATAACACCGGTATCTTCGTAGTTATCCTATATGCCCAAATTTGATCAAGGCTCTTTCAAAGCGTTCGTGGATTTGTTGAATGTTTCTCAATGTTAACGTCAACATTTCGATGTTGGATCTATTACGGGCTCAGAAAATCCAAGGGGATATTTCGAACGTCATCGGCAATAAAATTTGAAAAAAACTTCACAGTGATAAAGCGCAAATGTTACAACACCCGCATCACCAACCCACTTGGAAGCATTCAAATTTCAAGTCGGACTAAATCAAGATGCCATCTTGAAGGCCTTCGTGCGTACCGTTTATACAATTGCTGTTTCAAATCCAGTTTCAGTTGAAATGTATGAGAATCAAGATTATGGAAGTCGCCCAAGGCGCCAGAGATACGAAAGCTATGGTTCTCCGTCAAGAAGCCGGCCGCGTGGATACGAGTAATTTTATTTAAGCTAAATCCATAGTTTGCCACAGCAACGTATTTACCTCACTTTATTTCGCTTTTAAAGGGTCGAAGAGAGGCCTCGAAAACCAGCTTATCGAGACGAAGGTCGGTCGCGATACCGTGACGACGACGAGCCGGAAAGCCGCCAACCCCGAAGAAAGGATTTCAGAGGTCGCAACAATGGTGGACCGTCTCGTCGAAGCGACTCTACTGCAAGGCCTTCCAAGGTTCTTGGTGTCTTCGGACTTTCGATCCATACTACTGAACGTGACCTATACAACATTTTCTCAAGCTATGGACGTGTTCGCGACATCCAAATGGTCTATGATCATCTCTCAGGTATAACTGTCTCCAATCATTTCACGTCGACATCGCTTCAACAAGCGAACAAGACGGAAGATTTGTATTGTGGCGTTTGGTATATCTTCGAAGCAAAATGATGAATGTTGCAAGATGAGACATTCTCGGCGAATACCGAATGGACTCATAATATTTCCGTTTTTTCACGTTGGAATTCCTTAGTGCGGTGTATGCGCTCAGATGCCTTTACAATTGTTTGTTATTGCAGGTCGTTCCCGCGGTTTCGCATTCGTCTACTACGAATCCACTGAGGATTCCCAGCGCGCGAAGAGCAGTTGCGAGGGCGGTTTGGATATCGATGGAAAGATAGCCCGTGTCGACTACAGTCTTACGGTGGCCCCACATAATCCCACTCCTGGCGTTTACATGGGGAAAATGAGAGAGTAAGTAGCGAAATAATTATTATAAATGCGTATGCTCGTTGCTATATTTGCCTCCGGTTTCTCCTTTTTAATTCAGACAAGATAGCCGTAGGAGTGGTGGTCGCTATAACGATGGTCGACCTCCGCATCGTGGTGGCTCTGATGATCGTGACCGTGGTGACTACAAGGGTCGTTCTTCCAGATACGAGCGCGGTGGTGGGGAGTTATCTCGCTACGAGGAGGAGCGGCGTCCAACGCGATCGATGCGTGATCGCTCACCGATTGACGGTGGCCGACCACCTGCTCGCTCTAGTCGTACTGATGGCAGCATCAATAGTGGTGGGAGACGTCGCCGACGCACGTTGTCAAGCAGCCGGTCTCGGTCGCCTCCGCCTGTCTACGCCAATAGCCACAGGTCAAACGATATCGGAGAGCCGGGGTCTAGGAGATCTGCCAATAGTGGAGGCGGTGGAAAGGTGCTAGATGAAGGCAACTGGTCCGACGACTAACATTATACACATACACACCCTTTATACGTCTTTTCGTGTATTTAAAATATAAAAAGATGCATTTAAATTTATAGTACAACTTTGCTATTCATTTCGCGAGAGGTGTTGTATGCGGAAAAAAAATGATTCACGTGGTGTCTGGTGGTTTTCTTTTGCTTTTCGTCAAATCATTCCAAGCCGTTAAATGATGCAGATTGTTGCGCCATTTGCGTGTTCGCCGAGCATGAGCACGAGGGCAATTATCATTCGTAGTTGTATCTGTTCATTAGCAATGAACAATGCGTGTGTAATCGTAATGCAGGAGATACTGTGCGGATATATCATGAAAATGTCGACGAATTCTGAAGAGATGAGCATGTGTAGTGGCTTCTGGTCTTGCACAAGGCATTAGGGCATCGAAAATACTTATAGAAGGTGATGGTTTGTATGCTTGAATCGACTGACGATTCATATTTGCGTCATCCTTTGAACATGAACAATGTTTGCATGCGTACCGATTGAAGATTGCGTTTCTTATTTTCAAGTTTCACGCGAGGTCCCTGGCACCGCAACACATGCTAGTACCTATATGTGTACAAATGAAGACAACTTAGAATTCACGAAATGAACGACAACCAAGTGTAATTTGGATGGACTCGTCATCGATTTCGGTCCAGATCGGGTTCTTACTATTGGTCGAATGGAAAAAATGTCCGTTCCCTACCGTCAACTTTGGCCATCTTACAATTCTGATTTTTGAACCACGAAAGCCTCTTATCATTGCTTTAGCGAGCATAAATTGAACGGAGCAAATTTTATATTATTTGAACATCATCGTCATTTTCAAAAGTTTTGTACCTTTGTCTTCGCCATATCGTATCCAACTGGCTTACCGTCTCGGCGATGCCCACCAACATATGGCTCTACTGATAGCAGGAACATCTACCGGCCGACACCCAATGCACGTTGCTCAAGGCAACTATCGTTGGTAGATGCCTCAATCAACGACAGCCACCCTTATTTTTCTGAAAATATCGTTCCCCGATGGAACGGCGATCCTGCACTTTCGGTTGCTAATCATTTGCAGCTTGTCTAGATATGAAGCACTTTCGCAATTTTTCTGAGAGTGGTCGCCTGCACCTCCTCGGGGATTGCAAACTCATTGATTGTGGCCCGATGGTGTACCGGTCTGAACTGGGTCCGATTCCCAGGACAGGACGCCACCTTTAAACATATTCCCGAGAGTCTTCACGCAAACGCCCATTTCGACGGTTTATCTTCTAGTAGGACATAGACCCTGTTGAATAGATACGATGGCCTCCCAACTCTTCTCTCTACAGTGAACGCGAGATCTGGTTACCTGATTTCCTTGCATTTCGATTTTCAATTCCATCATCTCGACGCCTTTTCACGCACCAATGATGGTATCGTCTGCGAGGAGATTTCCGGCGGCCAGCAACACGAGGGCTACCTAGTTGGCCCCAACGAAGCCGCCATTGTGCCCAAGGTTTCCAAGGCGGGTGGCAAATCGCCACCAGAAGATGGGTTTTGGTCGAATCTGCACGCGGACCGGCATGGTTTAGCGCCTCCACAGAATCTATTTTGGTAACGACGCATGCCACCACATTCCAGACACGTGACTCACATTTCAACCTAGTTGCTGGTAGTCAACCCCTAAGTCGACTCTTGTCAAACGGAGTTGGTCTGCGGAGCAACGCTGCGTTTCTCTGATGAGCTTGTTTCTACAAGAACAGCGGAGCCTTCCTTGCCTGTCTCCGATGTTCTACAGAGGCTGCGAAGGCAAACGATCTCTAGACGCTAACTTCCCACGGCTGCGCAAATGCACCCACGTATAATAAGATGATACGCATATTTACTCCATTCAATGCGTCTTCTTCTCACTATGACTGCCTTGAACGTGTGCCTTTACCGTTCTAGCATTGCTAAGGTCATGAAGAGCGTCACACTGTCTACAGTGTCTACATTATCTTATCGACATGCAAACTGAAAGCGTTTGATGAAAAACTGACGCTATGGAAAAGCAAAGTTTCGAAGGGTATTTTTGAATGCTTCCCTTCCGTAAACGAATCTCAGTTGAAGAACACAGTCGCTGATGACATCACGTCCACACTGATAAGCCTTCAATTAGCAATTCACCATTATTTTCCATCACTTAATATCGATGAATATGACTGGGTGATCAACCCGTTTCGAAGCAACCAGACATCAAATCTTTCGTGTCAAGAGGAAGAAGAGCTGATCGAGTTGAGAAATGACAAATTCCATCGACTGGGATTCGCCAAAAAAGTTTGGACGAATTTTGGCTCTCCTTGAAGCAGTTGTTTCCAGCTCTCAGTTTGAAAGCAGTCAAAATCATTTTGCCGTTCGCGTCTTCATGGTGTTGTGAATTTGGATTTTCTGTTTTGACTGAAATCAAATAAAAAAAGAGAGCGCGACTCCTTCGACTAGACGACGAAATGCGTGTTTGTTTGTCAACATTAGAGCCCCGTTTGAATCTTATTTGCTCTCGAAAGCAAGCCCACCCATCGCATTAGAAATATACCCGTTGAAAAAAAAATCAACAAAACTTCTTTTTTACTTAAGGTTTATCGCGTAACTTTTCAGATATCCCAAGTGTGTCGCGAGTGAAAAAGTTTGAGTAACACTGGTCTACACAAATAAGAATGGAACAAGAAATGTGGCGCGATCGATTGCCTTGATATGTTGGCACAACCGCGGTGACACATAGGGGTGTGTTGTTGTCCACCTATCATTTGAATGGGGTCTCCACCAGTGCTCAAAGCTATATTCAACCAATAGCATGCCGGCTAATGGTTCCGTCGACTTCGGTACCCCCACTGGTGTGCCTGAGACGTCATCTTCCGTAACTCCGTATTGATTGAACCCGACTTAATGCTTATCTGAAATTTGGCGACTAGAAAAAACGTTAAAATAGAAAGCCGCCAAGAATAACGCGTTGAGATCACACAACCGTGAACGCGAGACCGGTAAAATGATCAAGGTTAGGTGAACCATAAAACTGGGATTGTGGAAGTGGTGAACTGAAACTGCTGAATAAACGCATTCAATTTCCATTATGGCTTACCTTTGTTTACTTATTTATATGGAACGTTTTGGTCCTCGTGACCTAAATAAAGCCACTACAATTATTATTATTATTCAGAGTCTTCGTGGTGCAACAGTCAACATACCAAACGGGGTTCTGGCAGCGGATGGCAGACGACAAACCCAACGCCCCCATTAGACAACGAACCGATTTATAGTTTCACCAGAGCAGCTGAAAAGGGAACTAAAAGACAATTTTCGCATCTAACACTTGTTATACTGCCTCTTTTAACTGCTGAAAGTGCTGGTCCCCGTGACCTCAATAAAGCCACTACGATTATTATTGACTTAATTCCATTCACTAATTCCCGTAACTTGCAGACAACCAAGCCGGAGTAAAAGGTCACCTTTTCTTTAGTCAAGGACGAGGCTGAAGATATAATTTTGGAGCCAATTTTTCAACCATCCTTCCACGATATCTTCACACATTTGGGATGCGACAGCGTGAACTAGTGAATTCCGAAAATATTACCATCATGGCTTTTGCGAGAACTTGGCCACGGCATCCAGAGTTTACAAGCAAACTGGAACGAGCAGTCACCGTGTTTGTAGGTCCACACAGAGGAGGTGATGAGACGGTGGAGCGGTTGGCCGGTTTCGAAATAGGTGTCATAGCGACATCTCCCCATTCCGATTGAAAACAATTTGCCACAAGCGAATACTGTACACATTGGGTTAAATTGGCGAAATCTGCGGATGACAGATTTTCAGAACCGCGGTTAGGAGCAGTCACGGGGATTTCTTTGGCACAGCAGAAGGTTCAACATATTTGAAGATTAAGCCGTAATTCAGGGCCTCAAGGTCTGGGGGCGACAAGTTACCTGTTGATTAGTATCCAATTGTAATGGAAAAGGGCACTCGTTTGACCTTGGTTTTTCGAAGTAGACAAAAGCCAGGACTGTTCAGTGACGATTGAGACAGCAAGTTCTGAACTTTGATACCAATCGTCTAATTTAAAACAGGCTAACATGAGTGTCGATCAGTGGCTCCAACATTTCCGCCTATTCGTTCGTCCTTAGCTTCAGATAGAGAATCAAACCCGTGTTACGCCCGTTGTAGACAGCCCCATTTTAGACATACTGCTAAATTATGTAAACGCAAGAACCACTCGGTAGTGCTGGATCCTGCGCCTGAAAATATATATGCGTTCATCCACCATCCCACAAAAAGGTACCTTTTAATGGATACCCTATATCGATCTGCTTGAGATCGCTTCTCCGCTGCCGCAACTTTCTAATGTCACTTTTCAAGGGGTTGCGGGCGATTATGTGTGAGGATAACGACTCGAAACCATCGCGGTTAGAGGCTAGGCCATGCGGAAACCAAACGCTAGCAATAGAGCAGAATGACAGAACCCAAGAATAGCTGCGTTACTCCTCTACACCATGGGGTTCCAAATATTCACCAATAACTCCTTTGTTGACGTACTCCAGGGAGCATTGGGTTTTACTCATCGTAGTACTGATCGCCACGTGATGGATTGAACGATTCTCATTATCATTTGGAAGGATCTCACTTACATTAGAATCACATATCCTTTTACTCCACCGTCGAAACTCTTAGTCTACTGCTCCGATTTTTTCAGGCCTTTGATGTTTCGACTTTGCAGGATTATTAAAGCATTGTATATTCTGGTGGGTTAACCCTGCACTTTTACTAATTGCTCAATTCTGGCCTCAATTTATCAGGTGACTCCTCCCATGCCCCTATTTAAATCTTTCTCGATACCCATTACTTCAACCTATGCAAAAACTGTTCTGTTTAATTCCAGCACAATGACTGCATATCACATAGCGACGGTCTAAGTGAGACGCGTCTAACGTGTAAATTTATAGTAATTTGAAGACTTCGTGGCCCGAAAATCGGAATGGCACGATGGCCAAAGACGAAGGTCGGGATGAATAATATTGTTTATTATTCAAACAATAGTGAGGGCCCGACCTGGGCCAAAACGCCGACAAGGCGCGATGCTTAGCGCCCGCTGCAGGCGAGTCCTGTCTGGACACACGTGGGGCGTGTCGTGGTAAAAAGTGGGGGCCGGCCAAGTGTCGTCGATATTGTCTTAATTTATCCACGTTAAGGTCACAGCATCCGATGTTGTGTGCGTTAGCCATTGGGGTGCCAGTCCAGTGGATGTCATGCGTCTGGAATAAATAAACATACCATTTAAGGTCACAACAAATCGCCTTCTCGCAGGCTATTTTGTAAAAAAACAGCCATCAATCAATATGTTGCTCGCAAGGAGCTCAAGCCGATTATAAACCTTTGTCCACGACTTTATAATTCACCTTATTGTATATTCCTTCCAGGTTATTTTCCCTGGCTTTTTAACCATCCGTAGGATTTTTAAATGATTTCATATGCTAGTGGCCTCCATATAAAAAACATTAATTCCTCGAATATTAGATGAACACTCCAAATCTTCCCGATTTAAGTTTGTCTAAATGCGTCGATAAATGTGAATTCGATTCTCAACAAAGTTCACAATTTTCTATTGGCTTCTCTCTACAGCCCTGTTTAAGCATGTCGGCGATGTCTGTCCTCAAGAAACCTTTCTTCGGAACATTAATCTTCATCAGAGAATTTTGAATGCTTCCGCCAGGACAGAGTGCTCGGCGATGAGTTGAATGGGGTGGTGTCGCGACGCGCATCAAAATCAAGTGGTCACAATCGAACAAAATGGTTTTCTGCTGTGTCGCCAGTGCTATTGAATGTGTAATTGTTGTGTTCTATCAAGTGTATCTTCTTTATGACGCGAAACCGTTTCCCCCACCAACAGTGCCTGGGAGGCAAGTGAAGAAGACGGGAGAATTTTCGGTTGAGCGAACTCGATGAGATCGCATTTGCTCGAGTATTTATACATGTGACTTTGCTTAAGTGAGCCAATGAAAATAGAGGTTTTCGTGTTCAGTGTATTGCAGACGTTTTATGAAATATGATGGATGACATATGTTTACGATGAGTCAACGTCGGTTTTTTTCCATTGTCAATTTTTCTACGCGTGAAGGGAATCTTTTCGACCACATATTTATGTCCGATTCTGATTTTTAAGCATGCTGTAAACGTGCACCCCTAGTCCAGTCTGACAACGGTATATTCGTTGGTCTACCGAAAATATATGGCAAGGACAGCAAAAACTATTTAAGTTGACTTTGGCATTCCATTGCAATTTCAGAGATGCGGTTGCCACAACCGACTTCAGGATTTTCACAGATTCCGACTTTGATAAGAAAATAATCCGTATAAATATCTTCTATTTTTGTATGACACGCACTGCCCATTTACAGAACCATCCCTCGCCCCCGTAAAGTATCATCCCCATTTCTTAAACAATTGAGGCGAAAGGCCAACAGTGTAAGTATTAGGAAATATAATCCATTTCGATCTTGATCACAGCTTCGGTAAATCGGTTCAATTTGTTTTTTTTGCATTTTATGCCGGAGCAAAATCCGTTTGGGAGTATTATTGAACTTCATATCGGCTTTCGACACTATATCACACTCCCGCATACTCTGTCAACTGTGTGAAGATGGGGGTAGAATGGTGGTTAATCAATTGGCTTAAATGACATAACTCTAACCGAAACATCGACGTCAAAGTCGGAAACTAAGCCTCCTCCTAGGCCAATAACTGCGTTCTTATGTAAATTATAAAACTTCCAACATCTAGTCCTTTTATGGTGCTACACTCATCAAATACGCGGATTACCTGAAATTATACCATGCTTACAAGACGACTGAGTATCCTCAACAGCTCCAGCAGGCAGTTACTGATTTACTCGGGTGGTCTTAAGGGAATGGCCTTCGGCTGAACGCATTAAGATGCATATCCAATACGTTTTTCCTGATAGCAGATGTTGTCATTCCAGAAATCGCTTCACTCAATAATTTATCCTAGAGCTCAAAATGGAAATTCCTCGGCTTTGTTTTCAACAGTCAGTTACCTATGAGTGATCATGTGGATGCCGTCTTCGGTAAACGTCGTCGCTTCAGGAGATTCGGAATTTGCAAAAACCGTCTGAAAACCTTTGTCTACAACTGTATAATTCACCTTATTGTATATTTTTCCCAAGTGGTTTTCCCTTGTCTCAAATGTTCTGACTTCTTAACTTGGATCTAAATAATATGCGAAATGCCCTTGACAATAACGAATTGAAATAGATATGTCGGTAACCATCCTCCCGTTGGACGTAAAGACGTGCACGTAACCGTGCCATCTCTTAGAACACATGGACTTGATCCCATGTATGTTTTTTTATAATAATTATTGAACTGAATGTAGGCCCGTTTGCACTAGGAACCAGCCGTACATCCCCTGATGAAATCATTCCAGCAGAAGTATCGGGATCAGCATTTTCCAATGGTCGAAAAATTGTAAATCGGCTTATTTAATTAACTTCTATAGAATTGCAATGTTAAAGGGCTAAATTACACAAATGTTTCGTCTACAGTTAAAGATCGAAGGTAATTTCCCAATTTTGTTTGCATGTCTCCGTTTTATAACATACAACCTTTTGGACATTCGTAGATTTATTCACTCATCCATGCGCTTTTTGGTGCATTTTAAATTTATTGTTGTTAATTTTGCTGCCTGTTATAAGGAATCCATTATTCCGGGTGCTGTTTATTGTCACGCTAGAAAAAAATTAATGTCTGTACTAATGCATATTTATCTTTTTTCAGTTTCGTTACTGTAATTTACAATAAAAACACGGAAAACATACAGATATGTCTTAACCCACCGGAGTTTCTTGCTCCGACTTTTGGTATGTTTCATGGTACGAGTACAACATAATTATCTTCTAGATTGCGAAGTAATCGACGACGAGAGTTCTCGTGTGGCCGGGGTTGATGTAAGTTTTGCTCTTTGAATTCAATCATTCTGTTGTAGCGGTATGCCCTTGTCACTGCGTTTGGGTCGGTGAAGCGTAAAAAGATGGCCCAAGAATACGATCAAATTGCCGAAAACACATCCGCAGTAAAAGATGCAACTGTCCTACAGAAAGCGGCCCATGGGCAAGCCAAGGTGATGCAAGACGTCAACTTAGCAAGTACGTTCTGCAGTGTTTACTATCGTATCGAGTTAATTAATATACATTTGAGTTTAACGTGAAATAATTTCCCAATCGAAGCCCATAAAGATTGGGTGGGACTATTCCGTGAAATTTCCCATCGAGTGTATCCTGCACGCCAGCAGGAGCGGGAATATCTTTTTAAGTAGGACCAAATTTAGTTATTACAGTTTTGTACGGCGAAGGTTGGAATCCCCATTATCTCTATTGGGTAGCAGCGATTCCGGTTGGCTCTATTTATGGTCTTGCCACTGAATCGTTGACCCTCAAATTGGCAGGTTACCGCAGCCTCTACTGCGTTTTTGTACGTGTGAATCATTTTTTGTGCGGCTATTTCCTGTCAGGGGATTAGCTGGCCTCATGGATAATATTTTCATGGAGATTTCTGCGAATACTGCCCGGTTGTACTCGAAGAGGAAGTTGTGATTAGCCGTGGCATCATCATAAACGAGCCCGGATAATCCAGCAGCCGGTTTTCACCACCTGGCCTGCAGTTCGTCGGATTACGGGCGCACGACGCCTCGCCATTGGGCCATTATTCTCAATGCAACATGCTCTTGTACAATCTCCAGGTCAACCAGATGCGAAGGCTGATGTGAACGGCAACCCCGAGACATCCCAGTACAATCTGCTGTTGCCCCACTTCGACACCAACACACGACGTGTCTCCCTTGTCTTCCCCATTCATGGCATTGTGCCCCCCAGTGTGTCAACCGCCCTCGCTGCCGAGGCCAAACAACTCGCAGAAGCAGACGACGCGGCCTGCAAGACATGGACCACCAAGCACGCCTACCCCCACTTCGTCCTCAACCGTCTCGCCTACCTCCCGATTGACAATTTGAATGCAGTTTCGATCTCGGCGACACCGGGCTCCAAGAGGAAGCGAAAGTCCGCCGACGCCACGGCAGCTGCCGGTGCAGAGAAGCCCGTGACGCGTCTCGAGATGGCCACCAACCTGGCCCTCCTCTCCCACATGTTCCGACTCTTCCGGCTGCGCCCAAGGGAGTTGCAGCAACGGACGCCGCTGCCCTTAACACCGCCCCCTGTGGCCAAGCATTTGATGGCCGAATTCACCGCCCAAGTGGCGAAGGAGGGCATGGAGCGAACCAGAGTGCGGTAGGTGCCGGCTGCTCGGTCCCAATCACCGACCAGATGCCCGCCTTTCAAGCAAGCGGTGTCTTCAAGTTGTTTGGTTTTGGTGTTTCAGGACAATGACGCCGACAATGCGCGACCGGTTAACCTATCATATTCTCATACTTATTCTGCACTGTGACGGATTTACGACGAATATTGACGAATTGCCAATAGACTTCAAGCTGTCTACAGAGCGGTGAGTTTTGGGCCTTGTAGTATGTGGTCCAAAGTACCCTTTCAAATTGGGTTATGGTAGAGGGGTTTACATATCGCCCCGTTACTCCTACGAAGCAATGCTCGGCGCGGAAAATGAACTGGGTGTCACGAATTGTAGCCGCGCTCGCACGGACATCGGAGACACCGGTGGTCCCGTTCGTTACAAGCGCCCCACGTCCTTTTTCGGCGTCGCCACCGCTCCGGTAGGGTCAACTTGGTGGCCGCGAAAGACCTACAGCCTTGTAGAACGGTTGACTGCTTGTTTTGAAGTGAGGTTCGATTTCAATTCGAGAGCTGGTCACGCCAGTATGCTTTGGGCATTCGTCGTAGACACAAATGATCGAATACTACCAATCACGTTGCACGCGTCGCAGCTCGGGTTTGGGGCGGATTGCTGTAGTCTTGTTACCCTTGAGATTTTTAAGCTCTAACGATGTCCCCTAACCAGTCTCTCCTCCACCTTTTGCAGAATTAAGAAGTACTTCGCCTTCCTGGGTTGCAGCTTCTCGAAGCAGGAATCAAAAAACTCCAAGACGCCATCCACCGTGTCTGGTGATGGCGCCAACGTCCAGCACACGACTGCCCGCCTCGTGGCACCTTTGGTGTTCAAGACGACGCGCTCTTTCAAGCGATAGAACCTGTACATCCTACTCCAACAGACGGAAATATCAGTCGCTTTTGCAAACAGTTTACTGAGTCTTACTTTTGTTGTTACGGAGTCTGTGTTAAAACTCGGCGAAAACACAAATTATTTTCCTACGCCCGCTAGTTCCCCGTGCATGCACGGTCATGTCTTCGTTGTAAACAGGGGAATGTTAATCGCAACACGAAGGCGCCGATCAGCATGTTCGACGAACGATTTAGTCCCTTTCACATGGACTTACTCGTATTGGCCTGGGCCTATTTTTGTCGTCTCGGGGTTTCCACTACTTGCCGATCTGCGTAGATTGTTTCAGCAGTTGGTACGATGTGATACCGCTAGCGGATATCTGCATAGAAACGGTTGTTTTCGATTTCCTGCAGAAATGGGTGGCGCGCTTCGTATCTCCGCGTCGTGTGACAACCGACCTGTGGGCACACATTGAACTCCTCTCTTCCAGAGGATAGGGTAGACAATTTTCCTCTCGACCTGCTCGTCATTCGTGCTGCTTTTAAACCCGACGGAATTGCATCACGGTACAACTCTGTTTACCGGGTGAGCTTGTTGACCCAAGAACAGCTATGCCGTCTCGGCCTGTCTCTAATGTTCTTCAGAGGCTGCGAAGGCTTGCTAAGAGCGTTCGGCCCAAAGTAACCAGACTCCAGAGGTCACGCTCTCAAGTCGAACCTCAGCTACGAAAAAAAACCTTATTTTTTTCCGTTGTGATAGAGTCCACCGTCCCCTTGAACCACTATATGGTGGTCATCCGCACACCTACGAATCCGACAGACTTTGCCCCTTAGTTTCTCGTCGGCCAACCTTTATCCCTACCCCCCATCCTTATTATATCTCTTCCCCTGTCGAGGAAGAGTCCTAGGGGAGGGGCTGTAGTGACCTTAAAGCTCACCTATTTGTTTTAACAAACACACGAACCGATGTCGCTCCACCACGCGAGAACGCCTGAAAAACTGTTTAATATGATTCTTAAAAGAACAATCCCGATACTATTTAGTTTGCGTTCTTATTTGTACACCTTTTTAGACGTGTATATTACAAAAAGGCCAAGTGGTAGACAGTATCTTCGAAGAGCGACCACAATAGCTCTCCCGTAACGGTACCTCACTACGTCACGCGATTAATTTAAGACAACAGAGGTTGTTGCCAACATATTACGGGAAAACCTAAAAACGAAGATGAAATATCTCTCAGAAAATCTTGAAATATTAACGGGTTAACTGGGTAGTATTAAAGTTAAAATATATTATAGTGTTTTAGCTAGCTGATTGCTTGCCCATAAGCTGCCTGCACTTGTGGCGCGTTTTAGACAGCGGTTTTGGATTCGCGGGTGCGTTATACTTCGCATGTCCGTAGTGTTTAGCATAGTTAACATTATATTATATTCCTGGTCTCGTTTTTTTAAAGTATGCCGATAAGTTACATTTTGCATAGCTTTAAATTCTGCGTTATTACTTATTTTTGTCACATGTTAAAGGCGTAGACAGTATTATCAACCGCGTATAACATTTCTATAGTATTTTTTGACACAGTATCATATATACTACTCCATTTTAGCATGGCTTCTACTCTGAAGTTCTTAACAGACTCCAGCTCAGGGTCTTCCCTCGTTAGACACTGGGCTCTCGCTATACTAATGGCTTGTCTTCTATCGGTTGATCAAATCGGTCCTGTAATGGTCAATGCGCAGCAATGTATGGAAATATCTTTAATCCCGGAACACGAGCTTCCGCCCTCCATGTCGGCGACACCTTCTGCAACTGACATGATCGAAATTGCAAATGTCACCGACTATTCATTTGTTGGAAGTCGGCTTGTAAAAATCCCAATCTCAGATGTACGTTAATTATCATTTGATGTGCTTTTTCTTCGAAATATGGTTGTGATTTGTCTATATGTATTTTTTTCCAGATTCCCAATGTCGCGAATATGAAGGCAGTATTGAAGATCTCTTCTCCCAATGATTCCAATTCGGTCAGTTTTTTGATCACCATTGACAATCCCAAGATAGAATCAGCGAACAGCGTAGGCTATGGTGCGTTTTTCTTTTCATTTCTATCTTTTTACTCGAATGAAATGATATTTTGTACTTTTTTTTGTTTGTATAATTGTTTGGTTAGCATGTCCCAGTTTCTGGCTCTGTGCATCTTCTAATCACACGATTGTCTCTTTCCAATTGTAGCAATACTCTACGGATTTCTCGGAGTAACTTTTACAAACCTGTGTGCCCTCACCGGATTAATCTGCATTCCCATAAGACGCTCAAGAATATACCCTTTTTTAATCACCTTTATGATTGCTCTGGCCGTTGGAGCTCTGTTCTCAACGGCGGTGCTCGTTTTGATTCCCGAGGTGCGTCATTCTCATCACTTGATGTTTTTTTTTAAATCATCGTGATCCAGAAGCATCTACTTTATGTCATCGTCGTGTGCTTGCGGTCATAATTGCCACCGGCACTTGACTGCATTAGCACAAAGTTGGCGTTGCCTCTTGCGTCAACGCTTTTCATCAAAATGTAAACATTTTCCATGAAAATCGCATATAACTGCTCAACCTTTCACACACAACTTGGGTTTGCTAGGATTATGCGTTGCCTTTTATTGTTTTCCATAAAGCGATGTGAGTTGTTGGGTCAGCATGGCTCGGCTATTATTTTTCATTTCATATGTCCTTATGAAATGTCGCTGTTTCGAGAGGGTTCGACATGCAGGCAGACTGTTGGTTGGGTTTCTGATCTGCCGAATTATTAATTTCGCATTTCCTCTTGCGCCAGCGTGCCTCTTTATCAACTCAAAATTACTCATTTGTAGGCAATGCGTATGGTTGACATGCCGCTGGAATTCGGAGGTCAAGGTCGCACCTACCTCGTCAAACTTTGCTGTGTCATTTTTGGGGGACTCTTCTTCTTCACAATCGAGTACATTCTAATCGTCCTGCCACGCTGCTTCAAGGTAGGCCGCTCTTTCCCTATTGGATGTCGCCTTTTCTTCCATTCTTCTAATTGGTTGTTTATCGTAGAGGTTTTTTGATAAAAAAAGAAAGGGCTGTTTTTGGGTCTGAATTCTATTGGCTGGTTTTTTCCTTCCAGCCATCTGGCCACGTCAACAATCCATCCCTGGACTCTGGCGATGTGGAAAATTGGCACGGTCATTCCCATGGTCTTAGTAAGCCAATCGCCAACGTAAGTGTCGCATGTCTTTCACTAAAAGACCAACGGATCTTAGAAACGATCCCTGCTAATATTATGTTCCCCTACAGGGTGATGCCATCCGGGTCGACGAGAATGACTGTAGCAGTACTCTGGAGTTGGAGAACGACGAAAAGGCGCAGTCGCAATTTGAAGACAGCGCCAGCATCGTGAAACCTCGCCGCCGCGGTCTCTGCTGTCCCCGCATGAGTCGCGATCGATTCCTGAGTATCCAACCGGTGGCCTGGATGATCCTGTTCGGCGACGGCTTCCACAACCTCATGGACGGCCTCACCATTGGCGTCGGCTTCACCCAGAGCACCACCATCGGCATCACCCTCACGTTGAGCATCCTCTTCGAAGAACTGCCGCACGAACTCGGTAAGTGGGGCGAGCCCAATTTGCGCCTCCAGCTTTCATACACAACCAGGTTCCTTCAATTTCAGCTTTAGAAGTCCTTATTGTTGCCTGGCGTCGTTTGATTGGTTTCTGCGGCAGTTGTACCTCTCTGTTTGAACCATACCGACCCGGGTGGCAGCTGTTATATGTTGTCGTCTGTTGTAGGTGACTTCGCGGTGCTGATTTCCTCTGGCTTCTCGGTGAAGTCGGCAATCTGCGCCAACTTCCTCTCGGCCTGCTCGGCGTACATCGGCCTCATCATCGGTCTGGGCATCGGCGAGGTGTCCGACGGCGCCTTCTACGTCTTCGCCGTCACCGCCGGCTTCTTCCTCTACATCAGTCTTTCCGACATGGTGCGTCGTTTCAATGCTCTGTCGCCTTGAGAGGCTAATCTGGCTGCAGCCGACGACCTAACCAGCACCATGCGGGTTTTTCTGTCATCAGAGGGGCGAGGGGCAAACCCAGCTTCTTCTTCGTTGTCGTGGTCATCTCCTTTCAGTGCATGAACCGGCTTCATGAATGTCACGAACTTTGGTCGATTGGTGATTAGGACGGAGCAGATTGCCTCCAACGGCACACAATTCACTGCAGGTTGTGGAGAAGAATGCAATATCTTGGATTTGGTGGCCACAGGTGCGCCACCCGGATTTAGGCGGCATATTTTAACATGCCCGACTCGTTTTGGTAGCCCCGGTCAGCGGTGGGAGCGAATGAGGACGCTGGTTGGTACATCACTGCATTTCTTAGATCATGAAAGTATACATTTCGAGAGTAGTGATTGCCTTTCTGTCAAATTGTTATTTATTCTCTGGTTTAACCTTTTTCCTGGATCAGGAGTTCTCAACAGTATGTTTAGCAGTTTTTGGATTCATCAAACCGATTGAAGAGATTGCAAAATGAAACCAATTCCCATTAACAAGGGTATTTGTTGATCCATTTTCCCCGTCTGAACCAGCCTGTAAGATGTGGTGGATCGCCCATCCCCAGCTCTTACACCACCTCGATCAGTGCTGCTGCTGTGTAGTTAGTTGTGCAATGGGGCCTGGAGGTTATCAAAAGCCAAGTGACTCTCAAAACCCCGCACCCATACCAATGCCATTCACCTCACGACAGCTATCAAATCGAGAAATCCTGGAAAACCCCCAAACGGCCCTGAGGCGTTTAGCACGGCGATTCGATTTTCAAATATCGGATTGACATATTTGTGGTTTTAGTGTCTACCCGTGCTATAAGCGTTTTCGTGTCATTGAACATTATACTACGATTCTTGCTTAAAAATCGGAAACCTCCTTATGGGTTTTTTTGGTGATAATTATGGAAAGGGCGTCAACGCTTTCTCTCATCCCGGAAATAAACAGGACGACCAATTACACCCTTATAATCGGACACCTGGTGGCTAATTTAGTCGAAACACATTTCTCATGTTTGCTTTTCGAGGGCAGGAGAAAAGGCACTGCGGGGATGGGGTCTGGAGATTCGAGGATGAAACCTTTATTCGGAGCACCTGAGTGGATACCTTAGCGAAGTCAGATTCAGCGATTGTCGAAGCGCCGATCGTAATCAGTATTCATTGTCCCCAGGACACGAATTTATCGATTTTTTATTATTTATTTGCAGTTACCGTCGCTTCGGTCAGCGATAGAGGAGGCTGAATGCAAACGGCAGAACTCCTTCAAGATCTACCTCATCCAGATCTTCGGGATGCTTACCGGGATCGGCTGCGTCCTCGGGGTCACCCTCTCCAGCGACTTCATCTCCATCTAAAAGGAGGAGGAAGGAGAGGACCTCATCGTCGTCAGCATCCCTGTCGTCATCATCTATCATTAGTGTTTTCTCTCTCTCTCTCTCAGTTTTTTCCACGTCTATTTGATGATCCCGACCGATCGATGTTCAGCCTTATGTTAGCCTTTTTAGGAAAATACAATGATAAATTCGCAGATCTCCTGTAAAGCTTTTGTTGTAGCCGTGTGGGGTATTGTTGTGGCGGGGGGGTTTGGGAGTTATGAACACTCGCATTTATGTACGCTGTAGTTCGTCAGAAATAATAATGGTAGCTGCTTGGTCATGTCCACGAGGACCTATCTGTTCAGCAGTAACGAATGTGTAAGGGAAACACGTCTCTGAATTCCGGCCTCTCGCTTCTTCTATGGCAACTTAAACTGGGGACAAACGGAATGCCAGATTTGCAACACACGTGGTTCCGTCAACGCCACGTGGCCTTGTACTTTCCGCAAAGCAGCAAAGGGTCCAGAGAATTAAAATCGCCATGGGATCCCGGAATGTGGATCACCTCCACCCAATCACGCGGCGTCTTCCCTGGTGTCTCGCGGGGGGTTAGTCACCTCCCAGCAACAACGGATACCAGGCCTGGCTCGCTGCAGGCTGCCTCTCGGAGACACATGTGCGAGTTGAGCGTCACGTGGCGCTAAAAGATCGGAAAGTGTAACACGAGACCTGACAGGACCCGCGCGAGGATCAACAAATTCGGCAAAAAAAAGGTCAAACATCCATGAGATCAGTGGCAACTTAAAATCTGACAAATTAGTAGAACCATAATTCTGTTAGGCTTAGACATAACAAACAACGCTTTGAAGTCATCCCAAGATGCCTAGAACCGCGGAGTTCGATAAGACTTGTACGCTCTCTGCACCAAAGCCTTCAGCGAACAGTTGTAAGAGAATAGAAACGAGAATAATGTGGAGGACAGCTAGCTGGTGGTCTGTGATGCGGCAATCATTGGCTTCTGCATCTCTATTTTATTTTAGAATTTTTGGTAATTTTACAAAATATGTCTCAATTGTGATTCGTTTGTTTAAATCAGCCGTTTCCAGTCTATTCGAATTGGAAATACCTAAATTCGCGTACCAAACGCACGCTAGACTCGCACCAAATTTAGTGTTTGTGATTGACCGAGATAAACATCTCACCGACAAACCGATAATAAATCAGATGACGCCATGGCGAGAGGGTTTTCGGAGTATGATTTTCAGGACAAATCCGTTGCACCGTAGAATCCGTGTTTCATATCTCCATAGAGGCAAAACTTGTAGTGGCTTTATTGAGGTCACGAGGACCAAAACTTTCAGCAGTTAAAAGAGGCAGTATAACAAGTGTTAGATGTGAACATTTTATTTTAATTCCTGCTTCACCTGCTCTGGTGAAACTAAAAATCGGGACAAATTAGGAATGACCGAATTGCGATGTGCCGCCGTTCTTGTTGGTATTGAACGTTATAGTCTACGCATCGGTCGAAGAGATTTACATTCAATTAAACTGGGATAGAAGGGATGGGAGAGGTCACTTAAAATACGAGCAGCGATAAGTGAATAGTTATTGAAGTGGCTTTGAACGATGATTTCTTGAATAGAGAGAATAGGCAGACCACTAGAAAACGAGATTATTTTTAAAAAAGTCTATGAAGGGTTAAAAAGCCAGAACATTTAAGGCCGGGGAGAATTACTGGAGAACAATATACAATAAGGGGAATTATACAGGCATGGACAAAGGTTTTTATGTGGCTCGAGCTTAAGCCAAGTTTCCTGAACCGGTGAACTAGGAAGCAGAGGCGGCGGCATTTACCAAAGACGGCATCCACATGATCACTCCATAATAACCGACTGTTAAAAATAACGCCGAGCAATTTCAATTTTGAGCTCGAAGCGAAATTATAGAGTGAAGGGATTTCGGGAGTGTCAACAGCGGCTGTCAGGGAAAATGTTATATAGATGATGACAATAAACGTTCGGAACAATTGGACACGAATAAACAAAATAACCTGAAAGCAAATTAAACCCGCGCAGTGTAAAAAAGCTCAGGAAGTTAGTATCGAAAGGTCATAACAATAATCCTCAATTTAATGTGTAATTAGTTTGTTTAAATAAGCCGTTTCCCCTCTATCACAGATGGGCAAGCTTTACTTGGCATAAAAATAACACGCTGAATTCCCATTAAATTTCGTGTTTGTGATTGGTTGAGATACATATCTCACGGAAAAAGTTATAAAAAATAGATCTTTGAATCGTCGAGCGGACAAATAACACGTTAGATGTGCAACACCTTTAATATATTTGATTGACTGAGATAAATATCTCACCAAGAATCGATAATTAAACGGGGTTTAAACCTTTGATAGCCCCAGAAGGACCAACAGTTGTGCGTTTTTATTTTGATTCCTATTCCGCCCATTGGAACCGTTTCTTTACGTCATTTTAAAGCTAGTGGTAGCTAGAAATACATTATTCCGTTTCACTAAACGACTCGAGAACCGTAAAAACATCGGTTAAGAAAAATTCCACATCAGAAAAGTTAATGTCGGGCCTGGAGAGGCAAAGGTAAAAAGATGAACAGAGTTTACGAGGTGCTTTGCAATATGATCTTCTGGGAAATTAGTTACGAACAACAGGGCCACTTTCTCATATATTCATTGAATTAATTGATCTCTGATTCGTGACTTGAGATGAAGCGTGGAATTTGCAGTTTAGGTGTGCGGCCACAAAAATAGATCACGGTTATCAGAATATGAACCCGGATCAGGATCAGGATCATCGGATGACCCCATGTCGAAAGGGTCATGCGTGTCATGTCTCCATAGTGGCAACACTAATCAGATAATTCATTGCTCTGCGTGTTGTAACAATCGGCTACACATGTTCGATACAATCAAATGACCCCATATATTTATCGATGATACAATCTGGCGATGTGCAGGTTGCATGGTGATTGTGGAAACAGATGTTGCATCACCTTCCGGAAATTAATTTCCAGCTTCCAGTTGACGTGTTTTCTGATTCAGCGGTCACTTTCAGATCAGTAAGACGCACCCCTCGTGATTAGTTAATGATATTCGCTTTACCAAGTTGTGGTTGGTTTATCAAATGATGAAAACGCCTATGATCAAAATTATCTCCGAATTTCCACGCAGAATAAAAGCCATGAGTCTCGCAAACATCTGGACCGGTTAAGATATTCCAATTTCAACGTGGTTTACCCTGTTTTTGGTCCGCCTTTACCCAACACACCTTTTGCTCCGTACTGATCGTATCACGATATGAAATACGTGACCCGGTGACCTGCAAGTCAAACTAAACAATGTAGTTAATCGTTGACAACATCATTGCGGCCTTGTTAATTCGAAACATTGGGGTTAGGATACATCTTTGCTCAGCACATCTACCTATCTGCTAATCGCAAATCTGACTTTAATAAAAACTATCAGAACGTTGGACCCCCACAACCTGAGACACCGACAATGTTCCCTGTCAAATCTCGCTTTACTGGAATGTAGGACGCTTTGCTCATTTAGATTTAATAAGTTAGTTGGCTCTGTTGCAATGTCCAATAGGCCGCGGACATCTTGTTTTTCAATCTATCGATGCTACGAATTCCTTATGGTGGTGTTGACGGTCTTCACGAGTTAGACGACTCCATCTCTGCACTTCGTTTATCCGACCCCTTACAGCCACAGAAACTCAGGCTCCTCGCATCTCTCGCCAGCCAATGAGACGACATCCTCCGCCCTTCCACGCCCTGGTTGGTCAGTTGGGTGGTTACACGTAGGAAGAAACCGTTCTACTTTCGCCCGAAACTCCCAGCCTATTCGTTTATAACTTTCATTAATCCACCCTATTACACTTTCCTTCCTTTCCTACCTCCCTACCCCCCTTTCGGATACCTTCTTTCCAAAGTAGAGGTCACTCGGTCGGTGACATGACAGCGTCTGGGTACGCCCTCTGATGGAATACGACCTAAACCCTTTTTCTATTGACCCCTGACAACAAGGAACATTACACTATCCAGGACACGAATATCTAGACTGATAAATAAACCGTTTGGTCAGTTTTGACAGTGAGTAAATTCACTATTTTCACGCCCAGAGAGGTTTGTGTTTCAGGGTTGGCAAAATCTGTACCGCTAAAAGGCATTTTTGCAGAGCGACGGTGTCAGCAATTATGAGCCTTCCAATCAGCGAGTGCGGGAGATGCTGGAGACCCCTTCTGCTGCGTTTTCAGAGGCTGGGCGGGGTGACGAATAATTTTAGCAAATTTGTCTTTTAAACATCAGGTATATGGAGTGTGCACACTCCAGAGACAACACACAGCAAAATTACTGATACATTTCATGTAAATGTGTCTCTGAGAAATCTGAGCTTCGCCACGCTAAGTGGGTACCGCGTGACGAGAAATAAAATTTAATTTCAATCACTTCCTACAGTTGACCGAAGCACTACAGCAGATATTCTCCCTCAAGACTTTGACCTTTCTGAATTTGGATCTAACTGGGCACTATCGACACTACTTAACAACTGGGATCGCGAGAAATGTGTCGAATTTGATTGAAAAGGTATACTTCCAAAGGCCCGCGGTTCGGATAAAAGATATTACCAATCGCCGGAGTTTCAAGTTGTTGCCATGACAACCCTAAGGAAGGCGGCAAAGCGGACGCCGAGTTCTCGGGAGAGCAGAAACGCACCCCACATTTCTCAGGGCTGACCTCCGATCCCCTCTTTTTCAAATTCATCCGAAAATCCAAATTAGCGCGCCTCTAACCTGCTTGACGATAAACCAGCTTCATGTTAAGTTACCACGAGGTTTTGTCGGGAATATGTTCACACGTAGCAGCTTCCTTTTTGCGTCCAACCTGGGAGTCGAACCCGGGTTCTCTCGCGAAAAGAGCGAGGATGCTAACCACTACACCATCGAAGCACCACGACTTGTATGAAGACGGTTTATCCACCAACCGGAAATTACCCACCAATCACCGCTTCCTTAATTCATGGTCAATGGGATGTCAGTAAATCGATTACTTTTCCTTGCCGAAACCTCCTGGCAAAGGTTAGGCCGGCTTGAGTCGTCACATTTGGAAGTCAGCCGGTTAAATTCAGGATGTTGTAATCAAATGAGACTCCAAACCTTCGGCAGTTAGGATTCCGAATAGAATACGCACAGCATTTAATTATTTCACTAGCTAATTCCCGATTTATCTTCGTTCAATAGGGTACGTGAAATGGTTAAAACAGGACTCTGTTGTCCCATTGAACCAAAGACCCCATATTAAATATGCGTAATTGGCTTATTTAAGTAACTTAAAGGATAATTTTCAGTAAAAAATAAGAGGTCAGAATTGCGAATTTAGATTGTCGGTTGGAGCATGTGCTGAACTTGGGAAAGGAGATTAGTCCCTTGTGATACTGAACTTATGATTTACGATCGATAACAATTGATATAATCGAAATTCCCACTAATAATTCCTGTCCCGTTTCGCCTGAGATCATGTAAAATACTTCGCGGAAAGATTTCACTACTTCAAAAGTCTCTGCAAGCATCGACTATTCGCCCGAAAGCCTATTGGCGGATTGGAGGAGTGTGTCGAGACACAAAATGTATTAGTTTTGGTAAAGTAAAACACTTGAACAAAGGAAATCTTGATTTAGAGATTAAGACAACAACGATGGAACACTGTATAATTTGAGAGGAGTTATACAGGCTGTCGTTTAGCAGCAGAAAATTCTCAGAAGACACTCAACTACCACAGTGATTGTCTGGTCAAGTGAATTCGTCTCCCTTCAACGACAATCTTCGCAATAACGCGTGGCTCCAGTGCAACGACCCGGTGTTTTACCTGGATATCGCGCGGGATTTCAAGGACGTACAATGCCAACCATGCACCAATAGGACGCTGCACGGTTTGGCAGTCTTCTATGACGGTGAAGACTGTTATCTGGTTCATCTAGAGTGAATCAATAAAGATGCCTGCCACTGGATCGCACAAGGACACAGCTGCCTTCATCAACAGTCACCGAGACTTGAGCAACTTCCTCCCTTTCAAACTCATGGACAAGAATCGTAGTTTTCCCGTTATAAAGACCCATCTCATTTTTACCCGAATGGATGTTACCTCACCATACATTTATATAAGTTACCATATATATCAATGTACCCATTCCCTCCATTCAACGTGTCTTCTCCAGATTATGGCTGCCTGAGACGTGTATCGATGTTCTACATTCATCGCTACAAAACCCTCAGCGAAGGTCTAATATTTCTTAGGTCAGAATCCCACCACCGAAAGAGCGTCAAAACAGCTATCTTGATGATGCCAAAACCGTTATATCTAAAATCGGCATAATCTGGGATAATTTGTGAGCTGCATTTGAAGGTTGGACGTTCGCGAATTATTCTTCGAAACTAGGATACTACAGAAGGCACCATCAAGTCTCTTTTTGACTCGAACGACATTTACAAAAAGATTATTCCTGATCTTGGTTGGAGGGTTTGTAATACAGTTTATCTTAATTAACAGGACGATGCTGGTTTTATATTTCTGACGCATTTACGTATTGAAACGCACATGATTCGGCATTCATGGGAATTTTGAATTCGAGCTGCAGAATGTACCCTTTATCACTAAAAAATGGCAGCATACAACTCATTGTTTACACTCGTAAAGAATGGGCTCTTAAATCGCCGCAAATAGTGACAATGTCCAAATGCGAACAAGTCGGCCCCACATTATTTCGATTTGACCAAGTTCACACACACACACAACGTCAAACCTTTCACTTTTCCTGATTGGCTTCCTTGCATTTAAAAGTAAAAATAAATAAACCAGCTTTTGAAATGAATCAATAATCAAGTGCGCGCGAAACGACACTCTCAAGTTTAAGGGGTTCGACCTATTGAACCGCTCTATTATTTCGAATGATTATTGTTTATTTTGAAATGATTTAACAATGTTATTAAAATTTAAACCTGATCATCTCTTTCGATTAACATATTTATATACATATGCAAGTCTCATTTTCGAAGAAGTAATTGTTGATGCAGGCGACATTTCGGTCAAGGGTCCTTTATTTTGTGTTGAAAGTACAGATAAAATAGATTCAGTTTCTACGGAAAAGCGATATAAATCATTCTTAATGAGATGCTATGTAAATGTTGTTTGACTCAACCGCTGCACATGACGCCCACACACACGATTTGATCGACATGCCAACGATGACTTGATAAATCAGTGACATCGAGGATGGTTACCATACGATTTCCACTTCTTCCAAGAATAATACCGCGAGAAGGTCGAAAATCATTCCCTTGGAAAACGATGACCTCTCCCGATCCAAGGCATTGGAACGATGTGTTGAGTTTTAGCCCCTTGAATACCACAGCCGGACTTTTACCATCGGTTGCTTGATCAGCATTACGGTACTGCATCAGGAAATTGGTGATAGATCGATCAAACTCTGTAAATGTACATGGTTTGATGGATGATATAGCCGCCTTCAGGTTCTTGACAAAGTTCTCTGCCAAGCCATTGGACTGAAGATGCCTGGGAGCCGTGAGCAAATGCCAGCATCCGACACCTTTGACCCAATTGACCAAATGGTTGGCGGTGAAATGTGTACCATTATCCGTAACCAAAACGAGCGGAATGCCTTCACGGCCGAATAACTTCTGAAAAACCGATTTGGTGAAGTCAGCATTAGCACTGGTCGTCAGAAATACTTGAGGCCAACGTGAAAATGAATCGATCACGATGAGAGCATAGTATTTTCCGAGAAATGGTCCACAATAATCAGCATGTATTCGTTGCCATGTCTCACAGCGTCCTGGCCATGGACACCATTTAGAAGGGCTTGAGGGCAACCTGTGCAAGCAGTCATCACACCGGGCAGCCGTTCGCCGGATATCGGCTTCAAGTTCCGGCCACAAACATTTAATTCTTGTCAATTAATTTATTTTATCAACACCAAGATGACCGGAGTGCAGATCGTCAAGAACAGATTTACGCAGCACTGGTGGTACCATAATACGGTCTCGATAGCATAAAAGACCTTCAGGAGTGGAACCTAAATCGTCCCTCCGAGAGTAGAAATGTGGAAACCTCTTTTTATCTGCATTATTTCAGCTGTTAGAATCCTCTTGAACGAAAATCGCGTCTCCGAGGTGAGATCATCGCGACATACAGGCAGTGGTTGTAGCAAGAGAGACGAGCCTTCCATAATCTCCTCTGTAGTAGCAGATCTTGACAAGTAATCGACATGCTGGATATGTTTGGCAGGCCGATGAACCACGTCATAATTATAGGCGCTCAAAGCGAGACGCCACCGTTGTACCATATCTACAGAAGCCTTTGACAATGAATGACTTGGATTGTAAATGAATTTCAAAGGTTCATGGTCAGACACAATCGTGAATCGTCTGCCGAACAAGTATTTATGCAACCGCACCACAGCCCAGAAAACCGCCAAGGCTTCGCGATGCGTTTGGGCGAATTCACGTTCAGCTGTGGATAAACGCCGTGATATGCAGACAACAGGTCAGCCCTCTTGCTCCAACACAGCAGCTATGCTGGAGGGCGACGCATCAGTAATCAGCGTTGAAGGCATTCTTGGTGCGAATGGTTGTGGGATAGCTTCTGAATTAAAAAAAGCAAGCAACTTTCGTAATGTCTGCACATTCATAGAATTCCATCGGAAAGTTGGCGCATCCTGGCGCTCAAATAAGCAATCAGCGATACCAGCAAAATCGGTATAAACCGCGAATTGTATTTAATGGCTCCCATAAAAGAGCGTTATTGACTGCAATTGGACGGGACTGCATTTCCATCAAAGAATTAATGCAATCCTGGAAACATGGGATCTCCGGCAACTTCGAGTTTGACTTTGGGAATTTTCATTCCACCAGTCGCTCTGGTGCACCTATGGACCAAATCTTTCAACTCGGACTCAACTGCCGGTAATAATAGAAACCCAGTTGGAACTTGAGCTGCTTCATGACGTTCAAACCGACAATGGTTTGACCCGTTGCTGACACAAAGAATTTGCATGGGAATCTTCTACAGTCTCGGAAAATAGGGATCATACAGAAGCCAATGATTTCCAATGAATGACCAGTGATACCAATAATCGACTTGTCGGTCTTCTGTATACATTGACGTGGACAAAACTTCTTCAATGCATGGATCGGAATGAGCGATTCAACACTCCTGGTATCAACAATGAAGGACCACTTTTTACCATGTGAATTCATGAGTTCCTTGGAAATATGACCACCGCTATGATTGCTGGAACTCACCAGAGCCATGTCGGATATATTGTCGTCTGAATCGTTAGTAATCGCACAAAAATTGGATTTACAGACCGATTTGATATGGCCTGTTTTGCCACAATTATAGCATTTCGCCTACACGCAATAATTACTAACTTGAGTGAATATGGCGAGGCAAAACAAATGGTGCATCACGTCCATCAAACAATCCAACACATTGACCAGGTGCAATGCCTGTGTTCTCCAGCAGTTTGCTTGTAAATTACAACATCCGACAGAAGCATCGCCCGGCACCACAAGTCAGCTATTATGTCCACATAATCGATTGAGTTAATCAACCCAGAATTGCCAAACTTCCCTTTCTGTCCCCAATTAGCCGGTGCCGCTAATTGGCCCCCGTCAAGGTCGTTTAGGTGGAGGGGAGACGGGATTGCGCCTTCAATGACCCCCTGCCCACATCTTAAGGTCACATTGCAGTGAAGGTGGAATTCATGAATATATAACCGTAAAAACCATTATCTGTGTTTGTTGGTGTGTTTGGATTACCCATTTAGATGGAATAGTCAGAATGTTTGTGTCAGTTAATAGTAACATGTCGGTCGACGTAACCAGATGAAACGGTTTACTAGGTCATAGCAATGCGTGGGCGGCTTCAGCAAGTTACGACCACATTTTAAGAATCGGGCTGTTTATTATAACAATAGTTTAAGACGCGCTCGTCCAAAAAGCAAATTGTCAGACAGTATAACTCTTAATTCTTCTAAATTTGTTTGAGGTTCAACGATCGGGCCCGTGCGGGGCGAATCAAGCGAAGAAAACACCACGAATTAGAGCCTCGACCATCTCTATATATATATCGAACCGCGAGGGAGAACAGATAAGAGAATTCTCTGGCTCATTTAATCCCAGCTCTTCCAACACGTGCCTAGGGTAAGGCTTATTGTGCCTTGTGTAGGTAAATAAGAGGCAAGCAACAGCTACCTTTTACATCGGATAATAGGCGTCTGCAAAAAGCCGTTGTTGGTACCGTTACCAAAAAATTCGGCGAGGGATGTTAATTCCAAAATCCACACAGTCTCCACTGTTTTCAGATACGTGCCAAATATTAATCGCATATCATTTTATCGACTATGAACGTTATATGCATATTTCCAGATTCGAGTGAAAGTGTTTGATCCTCGTGGCACGAATTCGACTTTTTAATTGATTCATTGTAATTGAATTAAATTGTATGTTACTTGATGCAACGAACGCCTGGCATTGGACCGGAATGTCAAAGGCGAATCAATAGCCAGTAACATTCGATGGGTGCGTTTCCATTGGTCCATTTAAAGAAAATCCTTCATAGATGGTATAAATGTCAAAACCATTTATAGGTTGAATTGATCCACGTGAATTGTAAACATGCGTAAACATGGCATAAGTGTGACATAAAATGCGGTCACATATGATTATGCAGCGACCAAGGTGTTTGTTTAGCTGATACGTGTTGAGGTCAGCGTTCAAATGGCTGCGGCAACTTCGTTATCGGGATACCTGCTTCTCCAACCAGCGTCGCTTCAAGGTACTAGGGGACAAGACGGGAAAGGAATGTCCTCTTTGACAACTGAAACTAGAACAACAGCATCAAACGTCAGGAAAACTATGAAATAAGTAAAACATCAAATGTTATATATTTCAAGGTGGAATATCGTGTGCCCAAATCAGAAAAACAACATCCGGGAATAATTAATATTGTTTACCATTTACACACAGAATACCTGCCGACAGCGCGCGTATGCGTGGCGCCAGCATCAATCGCGCCGTTTCCTCTCCCTATGCCCATCGACTGGGAGTCTTACTTAATTCCTAGCCTGTCCTATTTCCCATGCTCTGATTCGAGTGGGAGGGTAGACACGCTTGCCGATTCACTTTGATGGCTGCACTTTTTGGTTGATCTTGAAACCGCGGGAGCAAACAATTGCGCTTATAAAAAGGGCTCGCTGGATCGTCCTCAGGATCGCCCAGAGCCTTGAATGGCATTTTGAGGTCAAAGTCCAACTTTCGTAAACGACTTAGTGTAAATGTATTTTTTTGTCGTTTGTGGGCGTCTAAGGGCAAGTCGGAGACACTGGTTCGTTGACCGCAAAATCGCTGATCCACTTGTACCGAAAAAGATGACTTGGCATTATATAAACAAATAAAAAAACTCATTGCTACCACTCTGAAACCAAAAATCGGGAAAAATTCGAATTGACCTAGTTGCGATATGCAGCCGTTCGAGTGGGGAATTAAACGAAATATCCGGCGCATTTGTGGAAGGGATTTAAATTGGGAAATACAAGAATCGAGGCGATGGAGATCATTGGAAGGTCACATGGAATACGAAGAGGGAAGACTTCGTGAAACATCGTCGAAGAATTGTGTATTTGGGGGTCAAAAGGTTAGTACGTTCGAGAGCAAGGAAACAACTGAGGATCAGTAAACTATGAGGGGTGTGATAAAGGCAAACATGAGGGTTAAAAGGTCAGAACGTTCGAGGTCAGGGATAACAACTGAGCAGCAGTAAACTATGAGGGACATGACACAGACATCCACGAACGCCTTGATACGGTTTGGGTTCATGAAGATTGCGGCAACTACATGATCCGAATTCCAAGTTCTGTCAAATAATTTTTTTGGTTGTTAGAGGCTATTAATTGTTCGCACAGAGACCTTTTAGCTTGCACAACGATTTGACTATCATGACTTGTCATTCAGTGGTATACACTGACTACGTTTCGCAAAATTGGAGTGACGCGAATGAGTTTTTATCGGATACGTATATAGTCGATAGGAACATTTAGGATCAGAAACTATTTGATCCAATGGAAAAAGTGAAATGTCGATCCGAAAAAAACCCGCAAATCGTGTCAGAGCCCTGTTTAACGGGTTTCAATCGACAGTCCCGATAATTCGTGGGATTGAAAAAAAACACATCACAGTTCGCGCTATATGCAGCCATTTTCACGACAGCTGCCAGAACACGAATGACATGAAAAGGTCCCCCAAGAAAGAAGCTGCATGATGTATGAAACGAAACAGAATCAAAGCCTCTTTTCAAAGCTTCCTAAAAACACGAATTAAGTCGGCTATTAAACACAATAGATTTAATGTGAGGTCGATACATTTAGAGGACCAATCCGACCTGTCATTGGGATTGCTAAATTAATCGAGCATTGTGGCGAATATGTCGGAGAAAACGTTATTCCTTACCAAACCACGCGTCATTGCATCGAAAACGGTCCCAAATGCCTGATTTCTTAGCCATCATCATCAACTACTTCAATGTTTATGTCATAGAAAGACGTTGTTGTCGTAAATTAAACAAATCTGAGTTATTCAACTGTGCATGATCGCACGCAATGTTTAATAAACACGACCAGATTTGCTTAGACCACCAAATAGTGGTCACACGAACAACGCTTTTCGGAGTAAATTGTTATTATTTAAACTCACACCCACGCACGGCGACAATCTTATTATTGATGCATCTGTGTCGGTTAAAGTAATACTTTTAACAGCGAGTAGTGACCTTGATCACTGAGCGCTGAGCTCCGTCGACGATTTCACTGAAAAGCGAATTCTAATAATATAAAACGGACTTTGTCTTTCTTCATTTAATATCCCTTGGACATGTAGGTCGCTAGGGATATAACGTCATACTCCTCAATCGTTTTAGGCATACTGATTGGGAATCATGAAAACGCCTGTTCCTTTCTTATATTTGTTCCCATTTCCTCATTGTCTCGCCAATGATGAAATGACTCAGACACACGGAACAAACAATCAGCATTCGACCCCATTGGTCATTCACAGGTGTTGTCATTCCATTCCGTTGTTCCTATTGGTCACCAATTGGCCAGCTGCTGTAATTGGGCCCCTCGACCAATAAAACATCGATCCTTGAACCTAACAGTCCAGTGTCATGCGCCGTTTTTCAAGTTCGGGTTGGTTTTTAAAATTCGAATTCAGCACCTATTTTGAACAGGAAATCTTCATCTGTTCATTGATTATACTGTAAAGAGCCTACAATGAATAAAAAATAAATAATATATTGCCAAATTCCCACCAGATACACGATTTTTAGTGGAATTTTTCGTCGACATTTCGGCATGATTGGTGCTCCGTGACCTAAAGTCTTCAAAACATATTGTCGTGGGTTTTCCGATCCTGAATTACGGCAATTTTGTTTGTTCACGAACTTCGTATGAGAAGATGATTTTTTTCAGAAAATTCATCCAATTGCGTTCATCAACATCTAGAGGCCTGCAAAAGGGGGAAATTTGTGATTTATAATTTATAATTAATGCATTGTTTCGTCTCTTCTATGTATTTCAATGAACAGATGATGACTTTTAATTCACAATAAATGTCTAATTTGAATTTGAAACAAATCTAGATCTTGAAAGACCCCTTAAAAGCCTATCCATACTGAACAATTTTTCTCGATTACACTTTCTCTAGCACACGTGAAACGTCGACCTATCTGAATCAGAAGAAGAAATTTCTCACTGTACAAGCTATTGTATTTCTATTGCGATCCTAAGAGTGAAATTGATTAAAGGGTTTTTGTGAATGTTGAAGGGGGGTGGGTGATCAAGTCTTGAAGCGAAATTCAATGCTTCCAAACGTGTGGCCTGCTTAATTTGAGCTTCTTAGCAACAAACACTTTTTTCAACGCTTTTTTCGGGAGAGCTGCGAAATAATTTGGAATGGTAACAGTCATTATCTTTACCCATTCGCAATACAAGATTTATAATCTGTCATCATGAACTTAAATGATTCCAAAAATAGGTTTTATGCTCGTGGGCGAAGCAAATTGAACGATTGTGAGTTATTCGAGTGGGTACACCCGCTATATGTTTAACCAAGACGGCCGAATTTGAATCGGTAATGGTCACAAGATCCGCACGTTTATATTAGGAACAGTTCAGAGCCCGTGAAAACGACACAAGTCGTTAATCTTATAATAATATTAACGGTAATCGCTTTATTAAGCCAACGAGGACCAACATATTCAACATACAAATAATTTAATTACCGATGCAATATACGAAAACGATTTTTTAGCTCCATTTCACCTGCTGTGATGCAACTAAAAATCGGCCTTATTTACAATGGCCCACGGTTCCACTAAGCCGATAAAGAAACAAATGGCGGGAGAAAGCCATACATCCCAAACGTTGTGGTCGTTCTGGCATAATCTTTCGGTGAGGGACCGAGTCCTCTTCTTCCAGTTCGAGCCTAATTCCCTAGTTCGCCTGCCGCTCACTCCAGCCCATGTATGCAGTATCGTACGAGAACTTAACCACCAGCTAGGCCATGTTGGTCAGGGCAAATTGGACAAGGCCGCGAGAGATTGCTTCTGGTGCCCCAACCTTCGACAGGAGATCGGCCTTGTATGCCAGGACTGTGACACCTGTAGACGCATCAAAAACCCCAACCACACCCCTCGTGCACCTCTCCAACCCATCGCTTCAGGCTATCCCAATCAGCGGCTTGGAGTGGATATCGTCGGCCCCTTCCCTCAATCCCGGACTGGTAACCGGTACCTGCTCGCGATGGTTGATTTCTTTACTGAATGGGCCGAAGCCGAACCACTAGCTGACCAGACAGCATCCTCCGTCGCCGACGCCATCGTACGCGCCTGGGTTACTAGGTTTGGCGTCCCAGACTGTATCCACTCTGACCAAGGGTCCAACTTCGAAAGCAACCTGGTCCACGACGTGTGTAACAAACGCGGCATCATCAAATCCAGGACAACGCCATACCACCCGCAAGGTAATGGCCAGACGGAAGAAACCAACAAATCCCTCCTGCGTACTTTCATTGACACATCCAATAACGACCCGTGGGACGCCCTCATCCCTCACTGCCTCCTGGCATATCGGAGCAGGTTTCACCAATCAACTGGATTCACCCCGCTATAATGACCTACGGCCGAGAACTACAACTACCACTTGATGCTAACCTACCACTTACGCATCCCATAATTAGGATATGCCGTCGTTCTTGTAGGTATTGGGCAATATTGATAAATTATAGCTAAGGTCGTCGTGGTTCGGTGTCAACGATACTTGACACCACGATCGCGCGTTCGTGGGCCGAAATCGGTTCGCGTGTGTTTTAACAAAAGGGGACGTTTAAGGTCACTACAAGACTCTTCGTCGACAGAGGAAGAGAAACAATAAGGATGGAAGGAGTCGACGTCGGGTTGAAAAGTCGCACAAATGCCAAGCAGGACGAGAGTCCAATTGTCTGCGCAATGTTCTCGGTCATCTTGAGCCATGAAGGAGGACTTCCGTGTTCTATGGAGGCGCTCAACCATCCCATTGGCCGCTGGATTGTTAGAAGTCGTGCGCAGTCGCTCGCAGCCAAGAAATTGGCCCACCTTTTGGAAAATCGTTGATTCGAATTGCGCCCCTCGGTCGGTTGTCAAACGACGCGGAGATCCGAAGCGCGCCACCCAGTTCTGCAGGAAGGCGAGAACGACCGTTTCGGCGCCGATGTCCGCTAGCGGTATAACTTCGCACTAACGCGTGAAGCAATCTACACAAGTTAGCTAGTAGCAGAAACCCCTAGACGAGGACAACGGGCCGACTAAATCCACATGAACGTGTCTAAACCGTGCGTCGGGTGCATCGAACGTGCCGATCGGTGCCTTGGTGTGACGATTGAATTTTACCCGTTGACACCGAAGGCATGACCGTGTCAACAGGCGGACGTCCCTTTGCAATCCCTTCAAAGAAAACCTTTTGGCCACTAATCAAGTGGTTGCGCGAATACCAGGGTGCGAGAGACCGTGAAACTTTCCGAAAACGTGACGCCGCATGCATTGTGAAACTAGCTGACGAGGAGACGCTTTTGTGTTGTCGCAGAGCAGAGAACGCTGGGACCGCGAGAGAGTTAGGTTTATAAGAGCCGTGTCGTCGGGCCCAATTCGAATACCCTCGTGTTGCTCGGACATCTCCTCGTAGTCGATACCATTAGCCAGTTCAACTCGATGCGCGAAACGGCGCCGAAGGTGGTGTGGATAGAGACTTCGAGAAAAAGGAAAGTGGTTGTCGTGATCCTCGTCCCCTTGGTTGAGTACAGCGCCGACTGCTGTGCTCGAGGCATCTGCTATCAAAGATCGTTGGGCATCAGGGCGCGGATGGGCTAATCAGGTGCGGCAGAGAGACAAGCCTTCAACGTGGTTCGGTGTCAACGATACTTAAAAACCACTAAGCCTTTTTATAACATCAGGTCTAAAAAGGATTGCGAATGAGAACGCAAACCAAAGCATAACCATGATTGTTTTTTTGATTAAATTATCTAATTACACAGCATTGTGTCGGTGATGCGCGTTCGTGGGCAGAAATGGGGTCGTGTGAGTTAAAACAAAAGGGGGCTTTTAAGGTCACTGCAAGGTCATCTAATATGTGAGCTGTGATGAGTGTAAAACAAGTGAAGCTGGTGTGAATTATAGTCTCTGTGGTGGAGGGCGTGAGTATGTCACCAGAGTCCGTTGATTTAATTGCTGCCTCTTTGTAGTACGAAAGAAGAAGGCACGGACAACATCGACGCGAAATGATCACATGAGACGTTTTTAGGATATTCGCACATAGAGATTGCATCGCATATTGCATTTATTGTAATTAGGTTATGCCATATTGACGTTATTATGCATAACCAGTTTGACGTGCACGTTTGTACAAAATATGAATACCCGTGAGTAGCGCTCTTATTCTTCAGGATTCTACTGGTCACATTTAGCTTTAGCAACTAGCCTATCGATTATCAGTAGAGTGTAAAAATGAACGCCGACAATTCCCTTCCCAAGGAAACGCGTCTCCCGGGTTTATTTATAAAGTCTTCTTGAACTCTGGGACACGAAAAAACAGCTTCCACAAACAAAGATGCAAGCATAGGTATTGTATCCCAAGTAAAAGTGCATATGCACTCTGTTTAGGACCCATTCACCTGTATCCCGATTGACATGTCAATTGCCATTCAAATATGTTTCGAAATTTTCGATCACGATTTAGTTTCTATTGTGAAGGTGGGGGAAAATACTTTAAATTACGAGGAGGCGCACATGCTGCTTTTTAAATAATGATATTCGTTTTTTCAAGGCCACGAAGATCCAAAATTTCAGCATTCAAATTTACAACAAGAATACCGGAGATAACAAGGAGGTAAACGAGGAAGCAATGAAATCCCCCCCCTCTTACGTATTTAGCGTCATACAAACGCGTAACGGTGGCCATTGAACAGCTCTAGTCATACCGCGCGCCAAAACAATGGCGTTTCCCATTGGTGTACGTTTCCATATTTATTCCAACGTCGGCTTGAAAGAAAAATGGTTACCTTTTGGCATAGAATAAAGCTCTTTTGAAGTCCTATAACTTTGTATGGGTTAACTTTTAAAGGCGAAAGTGTCGATATGCCGATGCTTAGATTTTAATAAAGGGCGTTACTACGACGAATGCCGATAAGAACAAATGCAGTTATTTGTCATTTTCAGTGGTGATTAAATTGGTGTTCTTTGGGTGGATTTTTGCCTTCAGAACAACCCAATAACTGCTGCAAAATGGTACTATCGATGGTGTACTGGTGAAATGTATTTAACACATCATGTTGATGCACGCGGTATGGACCATTCCGAGTATCCCGAAGATGTGGTTTTATTTTGAAATTCCTGTAGCCTTGAGCTCAAAATCAAAAGTAATCGGCGACATTTTCGACAGTCGGTTATCTTGGAGTGATCATGGGATTCCATCGCATCGGTTTCTTAGTTCGCCGATTCAGGAGACGCAGATACTCTCCAAACGTATCAATAACTTTGTCCACTTCTGTATAATTCCACTTGTTGTTTATTGTCGCATGGTTATTTCCCCTGCCCTCAAATGTTCTGACTTTTTAAAATAATCTTGTTTTCTAGTTGCTTACCCATGGTCTCCATTCAAGAGATCGTCAGAGAAGGCCATTTCAAAAGTTGTTCCTCCAATCCTCTCTATTAAAGTAAATCTGAATGAACATCTGATCGACGTCAACACCCTTCAGTTCCTTACGACGAGACGCTAATAAAATACGCGGAAGACTTGACTTTATGCCATGCCTGCAAGACAAATGGTGATTCTCAACAGCTCGGGTAGGCAGTCACTGATGTACTCGGGTGTTCTATGGAGAATGGTCTTCTGTTGAATGCATCTCCATTACATTTTCCCTGAGAGCCGATGTTGACACTCCCGAAATCCCTTCACTCCATAATTTCGCCTAGAGCTCAAAATCGAAATTTCTCTGCGTTAGTTTTAACAGTCGGTTATCATTGAGCTATGATGTGGATGCCGTCTTCGGTAAATGTCGTCGCCTTTGCTTCTTAGATCGCCGTTTCAGGAGATTTGGATTGAGCTCTAGTCGTATAAAAACCGTTGTCCAAGCCTGTATAATTCTCCTTATTATATATTGTTCTCCAGTGATTTTTCCCGGCCTTAAATGTTCGGAATTTTTAACCATCCGTAGGCTTTTTAAAATAATCTCGTTTTCTAGTGGCCTGCCTATGCTCTCCATTCAAGAGATCATCGTTCAACGCCACTTCAATAATTGTTCACTAATCAATGATGCACAATGCCAACCATGCGTCTTCTATGCCGGCGAAGATCGTTACCTGGTTCGTCTAGAGTGAAGTCACACACTCTCTACGTCAATACAGGATGCGTCACACTGAATAACACAACGACACAGCTGCCTTCATCCACAGTCGTCAAGACTCAAACTAATTCCTCCCTTTCAGAGCTCATGGACCAGCACCGGAGTTATCCCGTTATTTAGACCCGTCCCATTTTACCCAAAGCCTCTTTAAAACCACAATTCATGCTTATTCATTATCATATTATAACAATGCATCTTATTATACACACATTCCATCTATTCAATGCGTCTTCTTCTCATGATATCCGTCTGGGACTGGCGATTTTGTTCTACGTTTACCGCTAAACCTTCTCCTCCAGAGATGGTCGAACATTTCTCATGCCCGAATCCCCCACTGGAAGAGTGTCACGTTGGTGTCAGCTGTAGCTTCATCTCGAAACCAGAGCTTTTCGAGTAGAGTAACCTTGATGTGACTATGAATCGAGTTTCAGGACGACTGCCTTATTCGGACCAAGAACCCGAGACTCGTCTGCTTTCTTTCAAAAATTCTAGGCGACGCCGGTAATAAACCGTCGACCAAAACTGTCATTTGCAGAGCCACTTAACTGTCACCAGTGTTCTGTCTGCATACGGAAGCTGATAACAAGGAGCTCAACTTTCAGTGGATCCCTGTTACAGGTTTAGTGGCTACCTGGTAATTAATATTTCCTCTGTTGGAGAGAGCAGTTAATTTTTCTCGAAGCCAGAGCTTTCTAATGCGAGTAACCTTCATATGGCTATGAGTCGATTTGAAGGGCGACTACATGATTTGAATCAAGGCGTTTCGATTCGTCTGACCTCCTGGTTGCTTTCTTCGTCAAATTCTTGACGACGCCGGTAATAAACCTCCGAACAAACTTGCCAATCGGAGAGCCAATGCGTGACCTGCCTGGGGGGGGGATCATGTGGGTACCTCTCATGCTACTTTCGTGTCAACTTCCTCCTGCCACACAACTCTCGCACGTGTCTCCTCTTCATACGCCGGAGGGTGACTGGGAGCTCAACTTTCAGTCAAATCCTGTCACCCGACATGCGAAGACAGCTCCCGGAATCAGACTGGACGGACGGAACTATTGCAATGGGACAAAACGTGTCTCCACGATGACAAAAAAATAGTGTCGCGTCACTTGATCACGTCACCTGCCCGCTTCCTTATTCCCAGGAAACGTCACGATCAATTTCATTAGAAATGAACAAATTAACTGTATCAGGTTGATCCTCTTGATCCCAAGGTCACAATGCTCCCAATTAAACCAATTTAAAAGCTCTTTCAATCCCTAATAGGGAAAATTCAACGCAGACTAATATTCGACAAGCAGCAAATAAGGCGGCCCTAACGGCCACGGCTGACTTATCAAAGTCTCTTCATACGCGACTGAATAAAGCAAGTTGGGAGATTATTAATATTTATTTCGTCCGAAAACCCTTTCGCAGACGTTATTCGCAGCTTCTATAGTTGTCGGCCACGCATTCTAGGGCGTCGGGTTTGGGTGGTCGAACAAGATTATGGCGAATTGATTGTCTCGACAGCCAAATCGACGATTTGCAGTGCCGCCCATTGGAACCGAAATTGTTACGGTCCTAAAATAAACTCTAAACAGTCTATTTTGACGGAGAGCGACCGCTTTAACGGAAAGGAGACGAAACTCAGTAGTTTGGACGAGGGCAAAGTTGACGATTGTGCCCTCGGAATTCAGTGCGTAGTTTGTTTTCCTTTCGATGGATTAAGTACTTTTATTTGTCTCGCCAGTCTACGCTCCTTGTCGCGGGTCGCTCTCCTCTTCAGTGTCTGGAAAGAGCAGCCACATACACCTGTCTAGCCTGGGTTTTGGATACTCTGTCGGCAATTTGGGGCAGATGCAGAAAAACTGGCTGTCTTCAGCAACCGCGACGATTAAACGGGTCGCGGGTGGGCGGGGGCTTTTTGATAATGAAGAAAATGGCTTTCATGAAACGATCGCTAATGTCCATGTGGCCACAGATGGTCTGCAGGTGCTGCAGTAAAGCAGACAGTTTTCGGTCGCCTAGTTCAGCAGTATTTGAGAGGAATTCCAGGTTTCACAGATCTGACTGTAGAATTTTGCGCCGAATTTCGTCTTTCAGGGTCGTGAGCGAGTTTTGGCCGGTAGTCGTGATGACGTGCAAGAAACGGCCGGCGTCAAGGCGTCCACCAAATGGTGAAATGTTGTCAGCTCCTTCGTGATGCCAAGACATGAGAATTGGCCGCTTACACTTTCCGAGACTGGCTTTCAGATAATCTATCGACAGTAAGAGCCAGCTGCATCATCGGTTTGTCTTCAGCCACCGTGAAAATTTTATGGATGGAAAGTGGCGGCTATTTTGATGAAAATGGAAAGGTAGGTTATGCGATGGGTTCAATACTTCGACCAACTGTTTAGTAGCTCGACAGAGCACCATCCGGACAACATCCCCTATCATTAAACGCGAGTCATACCACATTCACTGCGACCCACCAACTCGGGCAGACATTCTAAACGCAATTGAAAAGCTGAAAACCCGTAGCGGAAGATGACATGCCACCCGAAGTGCTCAAGACCTAGCGGTCGACCCTCTCCACGCCATGTTCAGCTCGATATGGTGAAACGAAGAATTTCCATGTGACTCAAACACCTCTATCCTGTTCCCACGCCCCGAGAATGGCGACAAGGCTGTGTGCTGCATTCAGAAACGTTTGAGTCTTATTGAAATAGCCGCGAAAAAGCAGCGTCGTACTATCCCTGTGGCCGAGCGGAGATAAGCCTTCGGACACAGATTTCGCCGCATTTGCAAAAATATGTATGACCAAACACTCAGCGCCCCAGTTCATCCTTAACCGTCTCGTCTACCTTCGGAATATCAATTTGAATGCAATTGAAATCTCGTGGACACCTGTCATTCGAAAGGATTATATAGCCATAAGATTTGATAGCTGGAATACACTTGACTGGCGCATCATTGATGAAGTTGTTCGGAAAAACCTTTGTTTTCGACCTCTTGTTCTCCATCCAGGCTATTAATGAGCAATGTCTCCCAAACAACATGTGCACCCTCTGTTGCTGAATAAAAAATAACTTTTCCTTCCAGCTTCTCGAAGCAGGAATCAAATGACGCCAAGACGCCATCAACCGCCCCTGGGGATGACGTCAATGTGCAGCACGCGACTGCCCGCATTGTGGCGCCATTGGTAGTCAAGACGACACGCTCTTTCAAGCGATGGAACCTGTGAATCCTACTCCAGCAGACAGACATATATGTCACTTGTTTGCGAACAGTTTACTCAGTCTTACTTTTAGTGTTACGAAGACTGTGTTGATCCTTTCCAGGACTTGTCCGAAAACGTTTTAGTCCACGATTCCCAGCACCTTGGCAAAGTAACTTCAGGTTCTGTGGCACGCAGAAACATCGGTTCGGGTCCGATCATTGAAGTTAAGATACGTTGAACCGGGTTCGCAGCAGCTGCTTGGATTTCTCGTGGTTCTGGGGACGCCATTGTGTCAGTAGTCAAACATGGAAGCATCAATGAAGCCGGCTAATGCACGAGTGCGGTTTAGAGAGAATGCCGGATGTTTTATTCAATTCTAAGTAACCGGGACCATTTGGCTTCCACTATATTTTTCAGATTATAATTTAGAAATCGGTGTTGAAATAGGAACTGTAGGAGTGCCTTAGTTATCGGGATGCTTAAATTTTCTCGTTCTTCGAATCTACATATCTCATTAACTAGGGTGTTAAAACACACCGTGGAACCTTTTGGGGAAATGTGTTTAGTTTTAAGGCAACCATAATCGATTTCAGTCACAATTTCAGACAATATTTCACCATTTGGTGGACGCCCTGACGCCAGCCGTTTCTTGCACGTCATAACGACTACCGACCGAAACCCGCTCACAACCCTGAAAGACGAAATTTGGCGCCACATTCTACTGTCAGATCTGCAAAACCTGGAATTCCTCTTAAGTACTGCTGAACTAGGCGACCGAAAACAATCTGCTTTACTGCAGCACCTACAGACCATCTGTGGCCACACGGACATTAGCGATCGTTTCATGAAAGCCATTTTCTTCACTATCAAAAAGCCCCCACCCACCCGCGATCCGTTTAATCATCGCGGTTGCTTAAGACAGCCTGTTTTTCAGCATCTGGCCCAAACTGCCGACAGAGTATCCGAAACCCAGGCTAGACAGGTGCATGTGGCTGCTCTTTCCAGACACTCAAGAGGAGAGCGACCCGCGACAAGGAGCGTAGACTGGCGAGACAAATTAAAGTACTTAATCCATCAAATGGAAAACTAACCGCATGCCGAATTCCGAGGGCACAGTCGTTAACTCTGCCCTTGTCCAAACTGCCGAGTTTCGTCTCGTTACCGTTAAGCGGTCGCTCTTCATCAAAATTTTAGTACCGTAACAATTTTGTTTCGAATGCGCGGCACCGCAAATCGTCGAGGTAGCTCTCGTCATAAGGTAATTGTGAAAGACTCATGTGGTCTCGACTCTACAAGCCACGCCCTATTTGTTCACGATCACACAAATAACCAAGCCAGCACTATTCCGTCTTTATTTACCCAGGGCCAAACGCTACATCCAAAGCATTCCTAGCAATCGATGAACCGTTTTCGTATTCAAACTTATGGAAGACTCCGTCATTCTCTCTTCCTCGACTCAGTTTTCCGAGGACTAAAGCATGTTTGCGTTTATTTTGAAGACAGCTTAATCGCCAACACGATTCGGAGTGAACAGTTACGGCACCTCGACGAAGTGTTTTGGGCCTCTATTACAGCTGCCTTGTGTTTAACAAGAGAAATGACCGTTTTAGGGGAAGTAAAGATGTAGTACCTCGGCCATTTCATTTCAGCCGAGGGTAGCCTATCCCTACCCGACAAGGGGAGAGTCGTCACTAATTTCCAAACCACAACCAAACGGAGAAAGTTTAATTGTTGATTTTAACCGTCGTCTCGTTAACGATTGTTTGCGCCGACGGCTCACTAAGTCTCAAGGAGAATCAGCTTGGTGTTGTGGTTAAGTTTAAACTATAATTGTCGGAATGTGCAGACGGGGAGTATTTTCGTCTGCTCAGCATTTCGAAATTTAAGACACTAGGTCGGAGCTGCAGTGCCTACTAGTTTCGCCTACTATTTACCACTTGTATCAACTTCTAGATCCTCAGCTCTAAAGTATATTTAAAGAGAAATTCGACAATTGAATATTATGTCACCGATTCATTTAGATCTTCTCACCCTAAAAAAGATAAATAACCCAGTGGCTGATGCTCTTTTGCGCATCATTGCCATCACATTTGAACTGCCTCTAATGGCTAATCATCGACCCCCCACTTATGCAGCCATTACGTTGTCTGACCCAGCAATCACTGTCTTATGCCACACTTTAAAACATCGCCTTTTCATGTAATTCCTCTAGATTTGTTCGTATAATTTATGTAAATAGTTATGAAGGCCAATCGCTTTTACAAAAAAACCAATAGCCGCCCGTTCTCCGATTTCAACGGTTGGCACAGCCATAAAAATTCCAATATCTGCTGTATTGTTCAGCCACATAGTTGAGCTCTTTGGAAGCAGAAAAAATATTAATCTAAGTTTGCTTGGTCGACTTCCAAGAAGTAGAACATAATTTGAGGTCATTTCAAGGGAACCTTACTGCTTCAAATAATTGCTTTCAGACAACACAAATAGCGATAAAAATATTCCGAACAAAACGAAATACGCTGATTTAATATTTTAATGATGTTTTCGCTCACTCAATTTGATTATTTTAAAAAAAATACTATAGTTTATATCGTTTTAGCAAGCTGATTACTTGGTCATATACTACCTACACCTTTGGCGCGTTTTAGATAGCGGTATTTGGTTCTCAGGTGCGTCGATAATTCGTACATAAATGGTGTCTATTATCGTTAAAATGATTATTTTAAAGCATTTAAATTAGTTACGTTCTTTATATATATTGATGAATGTGTAAAGATGAGGAGACCCATTAGGAGACAAAGAGACTTCATTCACGTCAACAAGACTGGGAGTAACGGGGTTTAAACAATATGGTCGTTGGTTTGGGGCAGGGATACTGGGGAACAACTCTGGCTCTTTCGCCGGGTCTACGAAAGACGACTCCACCCCCAGCTTCTGCTTCGATGCGAGAAGCGCCTCGGGTAACGTCCAGTCCGTCTTCGTCTCGTTCCGACCGTCGAGCTCACGTCTTCGTGCCAACATCCTCGTGCGAAGCTGCGTCATCGCTTCGGTCTTCTGCCTTCGTGCCAACCTCTCGATGCCAAGCTGCTTCACGTCCGTCTGCAGCTGCTCCAACTCGGCTTCTATCCCGGGCGTCCACTTCTCTATTGGCGTTGTACCGGCTTGCTTCACGAGCGTCTGCATCTTCCTCACCCGCGCCCACATCTCGCGGAGCTGCAATTCTTCTAAGTCTTCTCGCGAAGATTCCGGTCGGCTGTTCGTCGTCGACGTCTTCGGAGGTTCGTTGGTAACGGCCATCTCTGGCTGGATATTTTCGGTCATCTGCTCGATTAGCTTCACCGTTTTCCTAACTATAAAGGAGAATTCCAACGGAGTAGCAAAGCTCACGATAGCGTGAACGACGATCCAAAAAGTCCGCGCTTCAGTCCGGTGATATTAAAACAAAACTCTTAATCGAGATGAGAACTAACAAAGGTATGTTAAAGTATTTAAAATGTTACTAAAACCCTTATTTGGAATTAATTAAGATAGCTATACTCTACAGAATGTGTAGAGGAAAACGATTTTATTTAATTTTATCAGTATTAACGAATGTGTAAGTGAAACGCGTCTCTGAATGCATGCCTCTCACTTCTGCTATCGCAACTAGGAGAAGGAGGAGATTTCCTCATCGTCGTCAGCATCCTTTTCATCATCAGTGTTTGCTTTTCCCGTATTTTTTCTGCAACAACCGTACTTTGTTACACGCCTATTCGATGATCCCCATCGATCGATTTTCAGCCTTGAGTTAGCAGTTTAAGAAAATATAATGAGAACTCTTCAATTCTTCTTTCAAGCATTTTTTTATTGTGTGGAGGGAATGGAGTTTCTTTTGAGAAGAGGGGTCCATTAAATAAGAGAACATTTGGAGGTTTAAAACCATCATGTTCATATGCGTTGTCGACTGTTAACAACACTAGGAATTATAATCTCTTGGTTATGCTTTCGGCATCAAAACGTTACAATGTGGGTTAAAAGGTCTCAATGCTTGTGGAAAAAAAATCTTGGAGTTCTGGGGCAAATTAAAATCAATAAAAATTGGTAGTTACATAATTCTGTTAGGTATCTTCCACCCTGGCAACCAAGATACCGCCAAAAACATTTTTAAATGCTTCGAGGTCATCCTAAGACTCCGGGAACACCGAAGTTCGAAACGGCTCTCTGCTTCGCAACCTTCAATGAACGGTTTGAAGAAAGTACAACGAGAAGTATGTGGAGGGCAGCTAGCTGTGTTTGTCGTCGCCTGTGATGCGGCAATCATTTGTGGATACATGCAGTTTGGCTGGGAACAGGGATCTATAATCTCGAAAAAAGGTTCAATCCGTTTTTAGGAGGCAGGTCATAGAAAATGATGACTCAAATGTTATTATTTCCATCTGGTATTTTCTAATTATGGCTTATTTGGCCAAATTGTCTATAATGGAATTCGGTTGATTAAATAAGCCGTTTCGCCCGCAATTTGAACAGGACGAACTCGAATTAGCGTACAAATAACACGCTATTCTCATACAAACGTTTGTGATTGGTTCGGATACACATCCCAACGAAAAAGCTATAATAAATCATCCTTTCTACCTTTAACGGACCTAGAAGGACCAACCGTTAAGGGGTTTGTAGTTGCATTCCTATGAAACCAATTTGAACAGTTTCTGCACCTTAAATGATTGCCCCAACGAGTTTCATTACAGGCCGAATCAACAAATACAGCACCCCGAAAAGGAAATTACATGTGTGGAGATGTTGCACTATTATCTTGTAGACACGAAATATGATTTACAATATTAAGTTCCTGGTATCTTTATTCGTAAAATGAATTCATTTAACGTCGATGTGTTGAGTGGCTGAGTAAATGGAGGTGTGTCTATTTGAAGGTTTGGAAGGGGCTTCTCGCCGGTTGAGGAGAAGGAAATAGAACATGAAAGGGCGTCTCCTCCACAAAAACAATCGGAACTGACTATGAGAGGCTGTCGCAACAGATCAATATTCCACGGTTAGGTCGGGGAGTGGTCGGGTGTACGTTGCTGGCGAACCGTCTAATGCAATTTGAGAAACTAGCGACGAAGAATTCTCCGGGTCAATTCAGCAATATAGTTTGACGGTGGCTTGAGTAGCTCAAACGTAAATTATCGTTTTCAGAGCGCGCATTGTCGAAGACACGAGGAGAATAGATGTATTAAACCTCTGGTCTCTGTAACGAATCTTAAAAGTGGACTGGCGTGAAGAGCTCTTCATCGACGAGACGAGGCGTCGATTTTAAGACTCGGAGAAGCTGTCGGCCCTTCTGAAACACCGTGCAGTTGTTTGGTCTTCTTTTACGGCGGTCGGACAAAGAGCATACAAAACTCCGTCTGCGGTTAACCCAAAACGAGGATTGATATCTTCACTAGCGGAAGGGAAATCCTCTTTCTAGTCATTCTGCATTGAAATACTTCCTTCGGCTTCCGAATTGTGGGCGCAGGTCTGTTGATTTGTTTAATTTAAACTAACCGGCAAATATAGCTAACAACGTGTTCTGGATGTCGTTTGGGTCTAGGAAAAACCACAGGCCATTGAAACCTTTCGCGTGGATATGGGCTCACGGTTTTGCAGTGCATTACTGCCATCACACGTGAATGATAGGTTGATTGATGTAAAGAAACTAATGAAGCAAGCAGGTCCTCTGAATCCTAAAATGGGCATGTCGGATGTGGTGATCTGGAACAGCTATATAAACGTATGCCCGTTTCCGCGTGGTTTGCTTAATTTGTCCATTAAGATGGAAATTGTCTGGATAATGGTGGCAGTCAACGGCAACCTCTCTGCCAATATATAGTTGGAGGAAACGGTTAACAGGGTAGAGCAGCGCGTGGCAGGGTTCAGTTAGTTCTTATACAAAGTCAAAACAACCTTTTACCAATTAATCTGTAATCGCAAAAAGGCCAATCGACAGGCAGAATCACTTCCAAATAATTATAACAGAGTCCATTTATTGCGATACAGCGGCAAATAATATAAAGACGGAAAATGTACCAATGAGCCCCCTCAAACCCCCAATTGACCCACGCCATTAAAGATTTCGCACTGTAATGTACCAGTGGGAATGAGATCTAGGAAAATGGGATTGGTTAATAACAACCTGTGTCGCCAAACGTCAGTCAACTCCATGAATAAGGCGACTTTAATGGGCGATTGACCTTTTCTTAGGAAGTAAGATTGGTAGAAGGTACACGCATCGTGTAAGTACACTTACTAAAGAGGATATAATAAGGAAAGCTATAGACGAAGAAGTTGGAACACAATAAGAGCTTTGGGCAAAAATGAGACGGATCCTTATAACGGGTAACTACCCAACTGGTCCATAGTGTAGGAGAAGGGAGGATATCGCTGTAGGATGTGTGGAGGGGGTTGAGCGGCTGCAGTTTCCGGTTGCGGAGTGTTGGGAGAGCAAAAGGCATTCTGTATGACGGGAGAAAGTGAGTTGCCTCACTTTGAGTGGACCAGAGGGTCGTAAACACCACCAGATCCCGTATCTCATTGGCCGACGTTTTTGCATTTATTCGAGCACCGGCTTGTATAGAAAACGCTTTCCATTTGGCATATAATAGAGCTCGTTTGATGTCCTCGATTATTTGGGGCTTTTGGGTTATGTGTAAATTCCGATATGTCGAAACTCATATTTAAATAAAAAACGTTACTACGACAGAGTCCGAGGCAGTTATTGGTTCGTTTCAGTGATGACAAAATTTGTGCTCGTTGGCCCGCAGCAACCCAATAACTGTTTCGAAATACAAAGATCGATTGCTACGTGGTCGAGTAAATTGAGTTGGAAAAAATATTGTTATTGGGTTTTGATGGGTTTAAATTGGCACCTTATAATCGATAGATCAGACGTGAACATAATTCACATCACGTTAGTTCATGCATGCGCTAACACAGCGTAACGAATATCACAGCACCCGACTCATTCCATTGCAACGATCTCGAATTATTCTTGTCGAATTTTATCGCCCAAAAATTCTAAAACAATTGACAAATTTCTTCTCTAAATGAAATTACATTTAAGGGCTCACTAGTGGTTATTACGATGATACAATCTACGCCACTTAAGTTTTAAAATATAATATAATAATAATATGCGCTTTATTAAGGTCACGAGGACCAAAACTTTCAGCCTTACAATTATTATTAAAAAAAAAAATTATTATTATTATTAAAAAAATGTGACGATTATTCGTAGAAAATGCAGAATAAGTTAAGAAGAATAAAAGAAGTAACATCAAGGTAAATTAGCAAGAAAGGCCAATTTACCCACGAAGTATATAAAATTTGGCCACTGAGAGGCTACAATTACAATCGATGTATGACCTTAGAGCACGCATATTTAGTGGTCATTTTATCGGCAATTTTATACTAACAAGTTCAGCCCCGTAGGAATCATTAAATTTTATATTTCATAAACACAACTCTATTTAAAAATGTGACTGTTTTTAGTGGTTTTCTTACCTTCACACACCAGTGATATTGAAATTATAATGTTTATATGTAATGTCCTTGAAACGTATCGTTGTTTAGCCTTTATTATCTAGCCGGCTGATTAACGTATTGATCCCAGAATGACATCGAAAGCCGCCGAGGCAGAAGAGTTTATTAAAAAAGCAGAAAAATGGTTTGTTTTGGTATAATCCCATTTAATTTTTAGCTTGAAAACATCTCTGTTAAAGTGGTCTCCAGATGTGGACAGCGCAATTGATTACTATAAAAAGGCCGCTGTGATCTTCAGAAATTTAAGAAGGCTCCAGGATGCCGCAAATATTTATTTACAGGTATTTAGACTTCGGTATTTCTATATTTAGATGGCCGACCTTCAAGCGAAGAATGGTTCTTACTTTCACTGTGCAAAGTCTTACGAAACCGCCTCTTTGCTATTCCGTGATTTGGAGGATTTCGACAAGTTGGTGCATTGCATTGAAACCGCAGGAAACCTTATGAGACAAAACGGTGTTCCGGATTCCGCTACCTTTGTTTATGATAAGGGTGCAAGGTAATTCACTCACGAGAATTTACAACAGTTAATGCCTTCTTCTTATATATGTATTGATGTTATTCAATTTGTAGATCGTGTGAGGTTAAAATGCCTGAAAAAGCTGCTGAATTTTATGAAAGCGCTGCAGATACCTCAGAGGTATTTTTGCAAATGTATACATGGGTCTTGTTTGTCTGTTTGATATTATCCGTTGTATTATATTCAGATCGAAGAGAAGTATCTACAGGCCGCAGATTTTGCTGGTCAGGCTGCGCGTGTTTGGACGCATCTCAAAAGTTTCTCTAACGCCGATCGCCTCTTGCGTTATCAAATGAGGCTTTGCGGTCTTGGGGCAACTGGCGAAAGCGTCGTGAATGCCTATCAGGTCTGTGGGAAGGTCATTGTCTCACTGATTGTCATTAAACTATTCCAAGAAGACTCCGTAGCAGCTGCGAAGGTCTACAGTGAGGGCATTGAGTAAGTATTCTTGGGGATTTGAAAACGCAGCCCAATTTTGTGCTTGCATTGCTTTTCAAATGGTTGGAGGTGGAGACGGCTGCCATGGGGTTACAGGCGCTGAGTTACGGTCTTTCGCAATCGGTACATTATCGGCCCAATGGGAGAAACATTCATTTACTTGTTTGCTGTAGAAAATATCGCTTTGGTGAGACTGATGACTGTAGTGCGGTTGCTCGTCTCCTACAAGTCTACGAATCTTATGACGCGGACACGGCTGCCGAAGTTATAAAACTCCCAACATTCCGCAATCTTCCCACAGAGGTAAGAATAGAGTAGCCCTCTGTAGGCTTCACCGGGTACTGAGCTTGTCTTATTTTAATTTCCGGAAAACAACCAAAACCAAATCACGCGTCGTATCGTGGACGAATTTTTTCGCCACTTGGATTTTTAATACGTGCTTGTTGGAGATGAACACATATTCTCGACCTCAAACTTTTACATCGGCGACGTGGGGTTTGCTGAAAATATCGTTGTCCTGTGAGACACCTCTACTTCCCTGGAACCGGAACTCAGACGAATAAATAAAATAAACACGTCGAAAACCAAAGTTTTCTCAACATGCTCCAACACCACTCCCAACCAACGTATATACCTCAGCGATTCGCCAGTCGAGTATGTGTCAGCCTTCAAATAACTGAGCTCTACAATGCCCCCGAATTGTAAATCGAGGGCAGAGGCCCAACTACACGTCGCCAGCTCCAGGAATGCGTTCCAGCAGCTGCGTAATAGCCCCTGGGCCTTCGAACTTGGTTTCGCGTCTATCGCGACGAATCCTGAAAGCGTACTGGCGCGACCACCTCTCGAATGACGACGAAAGACGGCGTCGATATCCAGACTCGGAGAAGCTGCCAACACTTCTACAACTACCTTCGGTCACGTACTGCACCGGTCAGAGATTATAAACCTCTGTATTTCGTCGCGACCATGAACAGGTTTACGCTGCCTGCCGGAGCGGATTAGCACCGTTAAAGCGGAGGTGAAGCGCTTAGAACTCCAGAATGTCTTCGGGGTGCGATGTGTAACATCCATGATGCTGTTACATCCTCCGCGCCAACGAAGCTGTTTTGAACCACCTGGGTGTGGCTATTCCCGCATTCAGTTGGAGACTAAGGACCACCTAGAAATTTCTCACATTACAGACCCCACGCCCATAGACATTAGTTCTCCCTTTCGTGTTTAGGCCGATTGGAAAGATTGTAAGTTTATTTGTCCACCGACTCTACTTGGAGTTTTCTCTTTAGGTACTTCAACTAGCATTGATATCTAGTGTTTTACTGTGTTTTCATTGGATATGTTCCCGTAGCCGTGGTCATCCAAATACTTTCGTGCCGCCTGTATATCATACGTGCTGGTTTCTGCTGACTTTTGTAGTTTGGTCGCCTCGCGCGGTCCATAAAATTCCCCTCGGCTGGAGCGATCGGCGATGCCAGACATGTCGATGTCGGGGCAGCCGAAGATGAGGAAGAGGAGGATATCTGCTAATCGTCGCCATTCCTCAGAAATGCTTCTTCGGTTGTTGTCCCGTCTCTGTGTTTAGAAGTAGGGTGTGATGTCTGTTGTCCAAGAAACCTGCAACTTTATCTACTCATTATTGATATTTCAAGTTATTATTTATGAAAAATCGATATTAACTAAAATTTACTCCTTATGGGTATACTTGACTTACAGCGTTAATCAAAAAAAGTCAGTAAATGGCATCTGAACAATCAAATTAAGTTGAATTGAGAAGGAGGGGGTTAGAATGACACTTTTATAGAACAATCAACCGACCTGGGATTATTAAAACAGCCTATTTCTACAACATGACCGTTAATCCAAATTTGGGGGGATAGGCCCTACTGACTTCATGGAGGTTTATAGGGAATATTTTACGGTTGGCGTCCCCGAAGTTGTCTGACCTGGGAGTCGAACCCAGGTCATATCTGGACCACAATTCTACTGAGTTGAGGATTTCTGTAACCTCGCTTAAAGCCGACCGACTAAATCAATTAAAGGCTTCGTTGTCCAAAGGATTAGTGAAGACAATTTTGACAAAACATGGTTTCATGTGGCACGCAGAAACCAAAGTGCGAACGTACAATAATTGTTAAGGTCAATAAAAGATTATCACGAATCAACCAATCTACGCCGTTTCGTCCTGAACTCGGAATACTTCGAACTCTGAGATGAGTTGTCAAAAATAGGTACAGTTATTTTTTGTACACGGAGTTCAAGATTTGCTTATACGATGTGGGACAACGCTAGGTTATCGCGAATTAAGCACGGCCGAATGGTTTTGTCACCAAGGACAGTGGTTTGTTAGAGATAATCACAAAACAATAACGGGGCTTTCATCATGACAAACATTTACCTAAAACGAGCAACATTCCACCTTATCAACAGCTGCAAGGAGATACCCAGATTTGCTTTCCCGTCGATGATTGATCATCCTCACAGTTCGATCCGCCTCATTCCCGGAGCAAATTGGGGTTCAGTTCTGGTTCCAGCGGCGCACACCGTAGACAGACCGCGGATCCAAACACACCAGGTCGTTTTCCCGTGGATCCAACAGCGTCAACCTAGGCATGATGAAGGCGAGAGATAAAGGTTAGAAAGTGCCGTCTTAGAAAGCGAAACCCAGTGTAATATTTCGTCATTGGTCAGGATAGTCCGGTTTAGCAATTCGTCGCAAACACCTAGTGGAACTTTCTACAATCTTCAACTCCTAGGGGCCACGTTTCGCGAACTGTTGTCCGGAAGCTGATCTCAGTGCGGCCCCAAAGCGTTGTAGGCAACTGCTGGCGTTGTCAAAACAGACTTGTACTAACCACTTCGGTTTACCATTGGACACAGAAGCCTGGTCTACCGTTGATGCTCAGAGAAAGGTGTTTGGAGCAAGTCGTTTTGTTTTTCGATGGGTTGATCTCCAGCCAGAATGTCTTTGCACAGACCTTTATTCGAATGAGTACCATTTGTAAGAAAGTGCGTGGCGATCTTTTTTGTGGAAGCGTTCTCTTCTGGACCAATCGGTTTAGAGGTTCGGCTAGCCCACTAATGTACTCGGAATAGTACGTTACGAACCCGAGGAATCGCCGGATGTCTCGTACGTTCGTCGGTTTTCCGTATTTGAGTACGACGGCCGCTGATTCGGGAATAGCCCTTCCGCAGAGATTAGATGTCCCACGTATTTTACGGTGGTTTGGAACCGCTGGCATTTTGATGGTTTGATTCGAAATCCGGCTTCCCGCAGTATCTGGAGTGTTTCCCAGACGTTCCGTACGTGAGAATACGATGATGTCGTCCATGTAGGCGGACGCGAACGTAAGCCCTTTAAATAACGAGTCCATGGCACCCTGGAATATGGCAGCGGCGTTTGTGAGTCCGAAGGGCATGACGTTAAATTCGTACAGCCCCCATGGTGTCACGAAGGCTGTCTTGTGGCGATCCTTCGGATTTACCCCTATCTGCCAGTACCCGCTAGCTAGGTCCAGCGTAGTGAAGACGGCGGACCCTCCCAGCTTCGCCATTATGTCCCTCGGCTTGGGGATCGGGGTCGCGACCTTCACGGTTTGACTGTTCAATTTTCGAAAGTCAACGCAGAGGCGCCACGTTCCGTCACCCTTCCGCTGGAAGAGCACTTGGCTCGCGTAAGGGCTCACGCTGGGTTGTATGACCCTCGCGAGTAGCATTTCGTCGACCTGACGCTTGAACTCCTCCTGAAGCGTATACGGTATCGAGCGATACGTGTGTCGGAACGGTTCTCCGGTCGTGGGGATATCGCACCGAAACTCGTTGGCGCGCCCCAGTTCGGCCGTAGAAAGGGCGAACGTGTCCCTGTATTTGTCAAGAAGGTTATGGACTTCCTTAGGCGCTCCTGGGATCTCGATGGGTTCCGCGTTTACCCGGTTACTGGGTTCAGCGTTGGCTTTGTCGAAGGTGACCCTGCGAGTCTTAAAGTTCAAGAGGGAGGCCTCCCTCTTGAGTAGTCCAACCCAAAAATTAGGTCGGCGTTAAGGCCCGGAGTCACTACAAAGTCCCACGTGTACCGCCCAACCTCGTGCGCGAAACTGATCGTGGCGACCTCGGAACTCTTATACGGAGGCCCTATAAACCTTATTCGCGGGTTAGGGCCGCCACCGAAGTGGAGCATAGGCTAGACCCCGAGTCGACGAGCCCGTCTACTTCCTTATTACCAATCAGTACTTATATTACGATAGGGTCTACTGGTCTAAGACCTACGGAATAAACGGATATAGGTAGAACGGGTGACTTACGCGGTCTGGTTTCGGTCATCGTTGGGCAATACCGCTGGATGTGCCCTCGTTTGTTGCAGTTATAACAGTGTCGGTCGGCTGCGGCGGTCAGGTGTCTCCGGGGTCCATCTGGCTGAAACCGAGGGCTCATTCGGTCCAGGAGGCGGGGAATTTGGGGCGCGGCGGCCGTCGTTGGCCCCCGCGTCGGGAAACTTCTCCAGGATTGTGTGGAGTATTACCTTCAGTTCCGGGAGGTTGGTGGGTGAATCGCTGGGGAGGCGGGAGCGAAACCCGGTTAGGAGTCCGTTGATGACGGCAAGGACCGTCACTTGGTCTCTTATTACCCCTGGTTTTATCATCTTGCGGACATCCGCCTGTACTTCGTTAACCCTTTGGCGTAATTTGAGGCATGTCTCGATATCGCCGACTTCGGTTGTCATCGCCCTTTCAGGACCGGAGATTCGGAATTTGCGCATCCATCGAGTTTGTATTTACTTCAAGAAAAAGGGTACAATTAATCACACGCACCGTTAGTCACGCGACGTTCCAGAAAGTCCGCAGATTCAGCCCAGCTCCGGTCCCATTAAAACAAAAACCCGTTAATCGATATTGAAAACGACAATTACAAAAACCGACTGGAATTTGTTTAAAAGTTTATTAAAAGCTTTAGTTATAATTAAATGAGATAGTTTTCCTCTACACAACTGTTCCGTTAAGGACGCATTAGAAAATTATTCTACTTAAAACTTGAATTTAAGAATAAATTTATAATATACTCCAAGAATACACAACAAATAATATATTATTATAGACTCGGGTATAAAACGTGGATACACTGGCATATGTTAATCCGATTAATTTTCGGCCACAAAATAGAACTAAATACCTAATATGTCGGTTAAGAATGGAAAGATTGAAATCTCCCAATAACCACGATTTTGTGTTGTGTCCTCGTATTTATATTTTTGCGATAATTATATGAAAATAAAACAAAATATAGACGCATAATTTGTTGTGAATTATCTTATAGAGTTCGCATATTTAAGAAACTGACATATTTTCGATTATCGATAATGTTATTATTCACAATCAACCAATTATTAAACGAAAGACGGATATAATTCATTTTTAACGCGTTCCTAACACGAATAAGCTTTGGAGATTTAGTACTTTGCAAGAAATAACCTTATAATCGAAATAAAATCAGAATATTCAGCTTTCTATAACGACCGATACGGCGAGTTGTGCTCTCGATAACGGATTTCACACGATTTAAATATTTTTGTATTTGACGATTGGAAAATCTGAAATTCTTCTAGCCCAGGCTGTTCCTATTTTCACGTATTTACGAACGAATTCCACTTATTCTGCTTACATTGCGTGCTTCAACTTCTTCTCTCAGGGAAAACGTGATGGAGACACCGTTTGATGTGCTCAGCAAAGGGCCGTTCTCCGAAGACGACTCGACCATCTGAGAGATAATCCGGACAAACTGTTGGGAATCCTCGTTGGTCTTGGCAACATGTCATAGGGTCAGGTCATAAGGGTATATGATGGGAGCCACGCCATTTAATGACTTTTCTTAAGACGGAGAATCATTAAAGAGAAAGGGAGAAAAACTAAAATTCATGTCTATCGAAAGGCTGTCTGATGCATCCTAACCTACGGCTGTCAAACCTGGCCACTGCGTGTCAAAGACACCAGGTTACTGGAAATGTTAGATTACATGTGTCAGCGACGCATCCTTAAAGCGCCCTGGTGTGCCAAGCTCTCTGACAAGGCGTCGATGTTTAGACGCGGAGAAACCCCCAACCCTTGTACATCGCCGTCGGCTGCAGTGGTTCGGCTGCGTTATGCGCCGTCCAGCGACAGATCTTAAAAATCTCTGTCTTGCGCGGTCACCATGCACAGTTTTGCGCTGCTGGGCCGGTGGAAAACTGAAAACTCGATGAGCACCGTCCAGGAGTTCGTGGAGCGATTAGCGCTACTGAAGGTCTACCAGATACGTCGTTAGAAACAGAACTGGATCACCATCTGTTCTAACCGGTTCTCTTACCGGCGTGCGTGGGTGGCTGCGATCAGCGACATCCATGAAGCCGGCTCATCTTCTGGCAGAATAAGATAAGAGTTTCGTGGAAGTTGTTTTGTTTCGACTATAACGCTTTGGTGGCGATTAGAGAAGTAATTTCGGAACCTGTAATCTTCACGCAGTTGAATGAGATAAGATACCGTGGGATCGCTTTGAAAGCCGAGCTGAAGTCCACGAGCACGCCCTGATCGGATTTCACTCCAACATCAAGTGAAGAGTAGATAGTATTTGCATCATGCTCTGCAATTAAGAAAGGCGGCTCATCTCAACAACGTCGACTATACAAAGTAGATACAATAGATCATAACTTTACAGGCCCCGCGAAAAAATATTTACATAGTATTGAAAATCGGTCGATCACCAAGATGTTTTAGAAGTTGTAATTTTATGTCGCATTTTTCTGGGAATCTGCTTAATTTTTGCAGAAGTTGGAATAGTTGGCTTGAGGATTTCAATATAGGCGACGCAATATAAGCGAAACAGAGACACGTATTCAATCTAATCGGTTCATTTACACAATTAGAATTAATTAACAGATTCTTAGTCCAACCTTCTCAAATGGCATTAACCTCATTTTTAATTGGCAAATATTTTGAAGTTAGGCGTTCTTTGCCCCACCCTCCAAACACGCCCCAAGAAGTCCAATAAACATACCTGGAAGGATGGGTGCTAATGGCGACACGAGAGCACTCTGATTGATGACAAAACGGGGACTAAAATGTTTGATCGCTTTGCTCAAATAAGATCACATTAAAGCTCTGTGTGCGCTGAGAAAACATACATTAGAGAGGGTGCAAGTAATGCCTATCGCGTGGCGCCAGATTTCGGTTTATTCGATCATGAAAAACGAAAACGGAGAATCAACGTGATTCTCATACATTTCCAGCTAATCTAGGTCAGAATAAGAGCTCTACATGGTGAGACCTACGGTGTGCAGACGAATAATATTGAACGATGCGCAAATCGTCACGTTTAGGGGCGTCTCTGTCCGTCTGTGAAATTACTTTCGTTTTTACTGGTAAATCATGGTCTCCGCAGACACCTACGTGATTCCACGGAGTCAATTTAGGCCGTTCATCCTGCGAGTTTAAATCCATTTTAGCAAACGATGCTTTTTCGATCTTTTCAGATAAAGACAGAATCGCTCATCGCAATTATGTCAGCTGCATAGTATATCAAGTGACCCCTTCCACACCCTAAGCAGATCATTTCGACCAATGCGAATTTCGAATGCTAAAATCGATATCGATCATTTTATTTGCTATCCAAATTTGTCTCCAAATTTAGCGAACTTTCTGTAAGGTCATCTCAAAGAAAAAGCCAGAATACGGCGCGAAATTGATGTGATAGAGCCCTAGATATTGACCCAATTGTGCCGAAATGTCATAGAAAATGTAACCAAAAGAACTAACACTTATGAGCGTGCACTCGGGGAATATTTTCAGTGCCTCGAGCATGAATAATAGACATTCTGCTAAAATAAAATAATTTTCGATTCAGGATAGGTTGTCCATTTTGAATTTTAAAACAACTTTAAATTTCAAGGATTAGTACAACGAACTCGCCTTGTCTGCCCAATCAATATGGGCAACCAGAGATTAAATAATTTAAAAAAAATTGCTTTTATTAAACGTACAAGTGTGTCCGATCATTTCTCGCCAACTTTTATGAACCCACATTTGTCCATGTGTCGCTTGTTGCCAACTCAAATAGCGGTCAGAAGATTTAATCTTTCGAATTCAATTGAATTGGGTGGCTAATGAGTAGAAATGGCCCAACCAGAGCTGATCAAGCTGGAGTTCGCTAATTTAAACAAAACTGCCTTCGAAAGGGAAGGCAGAATCATCAGCTATCAAACAGACATTTCCTTGTCGTAGAATGTTGGAAAACATATAAGCCGTTGCCTCCGAAAACAATATTTCGTTGAAAAATCGATTCGTTACCATAGATCTGTGGTCTGAAAATGCCAATAGAAAAACATATTTTTATTTGATCTACAAAAAGCTTCTTTTTCCAATCCACTGCGAGGGCGTTGAAGAGCGCAATTGTAATCAAGAATATCAATGCAGCAAATAAATTTTGCGTGATAGGCCAATTACCAAACTTTGGTAAATTGTGATTAATATTTGTGCGAGACCACCAATCTCACCCAACTGGTTGATTTACCTCCACATTTAAACAACAAACACACACATCCACTAACACACAAACAGCCGGAAATCTCCTTAATCGTGAGAATACGTTGAGGTTTAAGCGGAAAACAATGAAAATCAAAGCAACGAACATCTTCTCTCAAGGGGCAAAATACACGGCGGCCGAATCGCATGGACAGAATGAATAAATATCAATGGATGACGAAAAATTATGCAACCTCTTACCCTGATACCCCTACAGTTTAATTAAATATGCAATTCTGAACGCTATCTTGAATTTACTTAACATTCATTCTGGATGTCGTCGTGTTGGAATCTGATGACGTTATATGATCCAACCAATTCCCAATAGTTAAGTTAGTATAAAAATTGAAATCTCTTACCGTTCAATACCTACACGAACCACGGAATGTCGTAATTCAGTCATTTCTTATTCGTTCAGATTGTTAGTTTCACCAAAAAAAGTGAAGCAAGAACGAAAATACAGTCTTCATATAAAGCATTGTTTATTAAATTATTTTTATTAAAACCTTGTTCCTCGAGACCTAGATAAAGTGATTACCATTATATTTGAGATTCGTTTCCACGAAAGGTCTTCTGGGTGCCAATAGTTTAGGAGGGTTTTCCAGCCCAACTTCAGTAAAGATCTAGTGACCTTAAAATCAGAATGGCACGATGGACAAAGACGAAGGTCGGGAATGAATAATATTGTTTATTATTCAAACAATAGTGAGGGCCCGACCTGGGCCGGAAACGCCGACAAGGTGCGATGCTTAGCGCCCGCTGCAGGCGAGTCCTGTCTGGACACACGTGGGGCGTGTCGTGGTCAAAAGTGGGGGCCGGCCAAGTGTCGTCGATGTTGTCTTAATTTATCCACGTTCAGGTCACCGAATGCGGTGTGGTGTGCGTTGGCCAATGGTGTGCCAGTCCAATGGATGTCATGCGTCTTGAATAAATAAACACACCATTTAAGGTCACTACACTCCTACTTCTTAGGATGATCACTGAATCATGGGATCAACCGATACAGGACGATTTAATGAAGGAGAGACGTCAAAAACAGCAATAGAACAGTAAACACTGCTTTTTCCGCCGAGAGGCCACAAAGCCGGCTCCATTCGAAAAAAGCTTGCCGGCGGAAATTTACCATCTGTGCGAAAATGAAGGATATTGTTGTTTTTAATAATTCCCAAACAATTAAATGGTCTGAAAAGCCCACATAATCGTGTTTATTTCAATAAATGGCGTCTTGTCTGGACAAAGAAATAAAGACTATGCATTCAACAACATTCAAGCAAACCATCTGTGATTGCGATGCGTTATTGAAGTAACCACGCAAATGTGATCTGGTCCAACCTGTTTTAAAAATCGGCGTTACATGTCATATTTTAGCCATTGCATTTTTATACCCGCTCACGAATCCTGTCTCCAAAATTTGGGCTGACCTCAAGAGCTCCACCGCGACTAGTCCGGACAGGGTCCCTCCCGCGATCCTTCAAATCTGTCACCGCGAGATTTCTCCGTTTGTTACAAAGCTCGTCAATTATTCGTTAGGAGAATGCTCCTTTCCTTCGGAATGGAGAGATTTCGCTATAACACCTATTCCGTAAGCGGCTAATGGTTCCGCTGGACCTGTCAAGTATAGACATATCGCCAACTCATCCGTGTGGTTGAAAGTGATTGAAAAGCACCTGCTCAATAAATTAGAGGACACGCTGAAAACTGCCGATGACCCGTTTCAGTTTGCTTATAAATCAAATAGAAGCACTCTGGACGCCGTGGCTACGTTTTCGCACACCCTCCACTTTTCACTTGATGCCGGAGCGAAAGCCGTCAAGGGAGTTTTCTTGGACTTCACCTCAGCTTTCAACATCATATTACAATCCCGCATTCTTTCTCAACTATGTGAAGATGGTCTTTGATGTATGGTCGATTAATTGGTTTCAAAACTATTTTTCTTATCGACGTCAACATGTAAGAGTCGGTAATGAAGCCCCCACCTCCTTGCCAAATAACTGCGGTGTACTACAAGGCGCAGTGCTATCTCTCTTCCTTTTCAACTATTACACGTCTAGCCTTCGGTCCCCTAACGACGTGACACAAATAAAATACGCGGATGACATGACTTTCGGCCATGCATGCAAGACGAATGGTGATTGTCAACAGCTCGGGCAGGCAGTCACTGAGGTACTTGAATGGTCTTTGGGTAATGGTCTTCTGTTGAATGCATCAAAATACATCTCCATTACTTTCTTCCTGATAACCGATGTTGACACTCCTGAAATCTCATAACTCCATAATTTCACCTCGAGCTCAAAATCTAAATATTCCTCTAGCATCGGTTATCCTGGAGTGATCATGTGGATGCCGTCTTCGGCAAATGTCGTCGCCTCTGCTTCCTAGTTCGTCGGTTCAGGAGACTCGGTTTTAGCTCTAGCCGTATAAAAACCCTTGTCAATGCCTTTATAATTCCCCTTATTGTATATTGCTCCCCAGTAATTTTTCCGGCCTTTAATATTCTGACTTTTTAACCCTTCATAGACGCTTTAAAATAATCTCGTTTTCACGTGGCCTGCCTATTCTCTCTATTCAAGAAATCATCGTTCAACGCCACTTCAATAGTTGTTCACTAATCACTGCTCGTATTTTAAGTGACCCCTCCCATCCCCTCTTTTCAAGTTTATCTAAGTGTAAATCTCCTCGACCAATGCGTAGGCTATACCGTTCAATACCCACAAGAACGGCGGCATATCGCAATTCGGTCATTCCTTATTTGTCCCGATTTTTAGTTTCACCAGAGCAGGTGAAGCAGGAACTTAAAAACAATTTTAATATCGAGTAATCTTTATACTGTCTTGTTTTATGCTGAAAGTTCTGGTCCTCGTGACCCAAATAAAGCCGCTACAATTATTATTATTCACTCCACTGCTTCGAGTCCAGGATACCCAGAAGATGTAGTGGTTATTACGGGAATGTTGCGCATGCTGTCGATTTTATCTAGGTTATGCACAAATTGGCTTCGTTGTCTGGTTTCTTAAGCCCGAAGCAAAATCGGTCAAAACCTGGCCACCGTGTAGTGTCTCTATTGAGAACTGACGCGGCAGTCGTGTCAAGTAAGGTTTTGAGGATGTCTGTGAATCACCCAGTGTCAAACACCGAACGGATTTAGAGTTTTTATGTCAAATTAAAGTGACGCGAAATAGAGGTCGGTTATTTTATTATTTGAAGAACGAAACGTGTGAAACAGTACGACTATTCGCTTCAATGGCTCAGCGAATATTAATAATTAGCGATTGCAAAAGATGATTCGCATAACGTTGTCTAGACAAATCGTTTTAGTCTATCTTTGAAAGTGTGTTGTTTTCCCATTAGGATATTACCGATGTCATAACCCGTGTAAGTACAAAAAAACCCTTTATTTCTGACGCATATTTCAGCGTTCCATTCATGAAAACGAAATCATCTACCAGTCGTTTGCATCTTTTGATAAGCCCGTCTTTGCACAGCTTTAAATGCAAACAAGCAGGAAGTTTTTTTGTCTGTTTCACTGCACGTATTGGTCATCTAATTTATCTCTACAACACCCCAACAGGGACGAAATGTCTCCGTTTTGTACGCCGTGAGTTTTCAAGATAATAGCCATTCAATTGGATTTAGTCATCAGCATCATCGCCAGCATGATCCCCGATTGTCTGCGGATTGGCCAATTCGTGGGGCGCAACTCCCAATAAAAAGCGCTCATTCTTAACACAAATCACAGAGCCACCCAACCATGATTTTCCGATACTTCTTCCTCCCCATCTCGAGCCTCCTGTTCGCCCTGGCGCAGGACGGCTACCCCTCGCTGGAAGACTTCCAGTACGAGGCCGATGACGACGGCGCCTTGGACGATGAAGGCCTTCTGGAAGACGAGGATTACGACGACGACTACGACGACGATGTGTGGGTTCAACCGGCCAGACAGAGCCGATGGCGGTCGCTTGTATACCGTTATCGGCCCAAGAAGTTCAAACGCACGGAGAGAGAAAAATATATGGCCGCTCTCAACACCTACTACATGGTCTTTGGCCGACCCAGGTTAGTCGAGGAGGTCATTTTGTTCCCTAGGATAGGCTTCCTGTTCGAATCCACAGCATATGTGCATCAGAAAATGAATATTTAAAAATAAATTGAAAGGGGGCGCTTGATAATGACGCGGATAGTCGGAGAGAAATCGAATTGGATGGTCAAATCCTACCGATTGTCTGACGGCTCGATAATCAATTTGTGATGCATCATTATTCAATTACTTTATTGTTGCGACGATTGCCAGCCCTTTAAGCGCTGTGGTTTACGGTAATTTTAGCGAAAAATAGCGAATGCGGGATGAAAACAGACAATCAGATGAACTAGTGTTCTAAAGGATCAATCAGTTCATTCACTGATGATTGTTCGGTAACAATAAGTTTTTCAGGAAGCTTAGGTAAGTCGAAAACTGCCCAGAGTAATTTTGCTTTGTGTCGCAATCTCTATGATTTACGATAATCAAAACATGGGAAAAACTCGGTAAAATTGTTAACGATAAAAGGCTTCATCTGTTTACTGTTTATTGTTTTCTTATCATTCTCCATGGTAATTAGTCTGAGCTCTAAAATCCGTTAGAAATTAAAATAAATAGAGAAAGTCCAACTGCCCCAACCGCAAATAAAAACCAAATAATTATTTTGTTAAACGCAGTTGTAGTGAGTAAGAAATGCAAGCCAATACAGTCGAATTTATTAGCGCGAACAGACCACTGCATTCTGACAGAAAGGTGTTAAACGGGTCAATATTTCGCACTATCCGTCTCTCCATGATTCGTCATGGGGAATATTAGGCCTGGGATTTCACAAAATGGTCTGGATTTGTTGCTAAAATTGATACCTACTGCCTTAATAATAATAATTATTATTATATGGGTACGCGCTTTATTTAGGTCGCGCGGGCTGCAATTTTCAGCAACCAAAATAATATTATTAACAATGCTACAGACAGTAATTTTCTTTGAATTCATTGTTCAAGTGAAACTGAAAAATTGGGACAACTAAGGAATGAACGAATTGCGAAATGTCGTCTATCTTCTGGGGATGGACGCATATTGCCTTCTTATTGATTGAAAAGATTTACATTTGGATAAACTTAAATATCGGTAATGTTGGGGGTAATCTAATATATGTGCAATTGAAATTCTGTTGAATGGTGGTCTCTTGGATGGAAATCATAGGGAAAAAACTAGAAAATGTTATTATTTTAAAAAGCCTTCGAAGTTGTAAGCAGTCGGAATATTTGATGCAAAAATTTGTACAGTATACAATAGGGGTAATTAAACAGGTAGTTCTTGATACGGTTTTAGCAAAAATACATACTAAGAAACCGAAGATGGTATCACAATGTTTTCATTAATAAGCTTCCAAGCAAATATGTTTACCGTGTTTCAAGAGTAAGATTACTTATGGTCTTGGGCGATTCATGAAACGTATCGCAAAAAACGACCACTCTGCCAATCCTAAATGCACCTTAGAGATCTTTGCATCGCAACAGATCGATCAGCCAATTTTGTCTGATTCAAATTGTTTTTTTTCAGGCTGATTTAAAGAGCAATTGAGTTTGGCATGCAAGCATATAAACCATGTATACACGTTTCTTCTATTCAAACTTGAGAAAGAATATCCGACTTTTACAGCTACCGGAAAATGGTTCGGTCGAAGACGTGGTCCATGCCAAAATAGTCGAACGAGCGATACACGAAAATCAGTAAACGTTCTATCATCTCAATCGATGTTGATAATTCGCCATTTGATACGATAATATTAAATTAAGAAAATTTTAAAGAAATTTCTATTCCTGTTTGGCTTTCGAATAAACTCGACTGCTAAGGTTTACAATTTCGTACCAATTGTTGAAATGCTGACATTCCCAGTGATTGTTATTGTTATATATCTTGTCATTTCCATTTCTGGAAACATGCTATCTACATAGCTGCTTCAAACGAAACTTGAATTAAATGGAAAACTACATTACACAAACGCATACACCTAGTTATTTCTTGATTTACGAATATATAATATTTTTATAAATTCCTTGCTACCTTATATTATTAAGTAACCCATTCACAGTAGTTTTCTGAAATGCAGTTCACTCTTTTAGGTTTGGGAAATAGCACCACGGACTTTGGAATTGAAATCAATGCCATACATCACTTCAACGACGGAAATTTTGTTAATTAAATTATTCCAGGTAATATGAGGGACGCTGTTTACGTCCTTGATCAAATTAAAATTTTCTTATTTTAATGAGACTTATTTTGAATAATACTATTAATAATAAGTACTATACAGGCATGTCACATCAAATAAAGATACACTGTTTAAAGTATCATTCAAAAAATTCATTAGTTCATCCGATGTGAATTATATCAGCTTTTTACTCTGAAAGTGGTGTGACAAGAAAATCGATACGCGCACACACTTGTGTGCCACTTGAAAACCTGTGTTTGTGAATTTCAGCGCATTTAAACACTCGAGGATTATACGAAGCACTCAACGGTAGTAGGCAGACACTTCGCATCTTTTTTATGTAACAGCAAAGGAAAAATTTAATACTGGTTGTATTTGATTAACTTAATTTCATTCCTTATTTGTAAAATGACAATAATCCAGATAAAAAAACTGTTCAAACCGTGGTTTTCACTAAACAGCAAACACAAACTTCACGTTGGATTGGTTTTAGTGTTTTCTAAGCACCATTTGAATACTTTAAGGGCAATCGAATGAGGGTATCATTTGAGAGTTTAAGCTCCGGGAACAATAAATCTGTTCAGAGATGACGAGAACCTGTCTTAGAAAGCCATCTATTTCAATTGAAGTGGTAATAAAATTAAAATATGTTTCAAAATCCTTCATGAACAACCGTGCCACACCATACTAGGTTTTAGAGACTGAAAATTTGTCTTGCAGGAGTTATACCAATCGGTTTCCGATTAAACTGCGATGCCATTGTTTGCTGGAACGTAAATTGATGCTGATGTAACACCGACAAAGGTTGTTTTTTTTATATTTATGCGTGGTTTAGTGTGTTCCCATCAATAAATTGTGGCAGTTGAACAATGAACCACACGTCAATATGACTAAATTGATACGTTTGTGTGGAATTGCATGGGTGTAACCGTTTGCGTTGCTTCAATATGGACGATCCCACATAAATGAGGATTAGGTATCTCATTAAATATAATGTTACATCGCATTATGTGTAAATTAAATTATAAAACAATGCAGTAGAATTAAAAACTTTATGGTGGATTCAGCGATTGGGAATACCTATTGCAGCTTGTTTTAGCTCAAATTCAGTAGAAACACAAGTGTTCACCAATATTTATATTACGAGGAAACGTTGTAAATGGTAACAATTGCTTGTCTTCTATTGACCTATAACAAAGTACGATTTGACAACAATTTGGCGCGTGTCGGAGAAACGTAGATAAATGATCCGGTGTATTATCAGCCGCCGTCTTATCTGTTTTCCCTCACGGTTCGATAGATTATGTGAAATTCGAGGCTCTAATTCCTGGTGTTTTCTTCACTTGATTCGTACGACTAATGAATCTCAAACAAACCAATACACAGTCCGGTTAACGAATGACATACACATTCGTTATAAACACATTTCAAACAAACAACAACGATACAGAAAAGTAAATAAATTAATTTCGTAGTTATCGTTCACTTCTTCTACAAACGGTTCTAGAACTAATCATAATTAAACACATTGCAAACCTAAACGTCTGGTTTTGTCGAATGTGTTCGAAGGATGGCGTGGAAACCGAAATAAAGTCGTTTTGTCGATGGTAATCGGTTTGTCACTTCGTGATAACCATTTAGGGCTTGTGAGTCGATATTAATACGATGTGCACCTCATTGAATCGATTAAATGAGGACAATTTGAGATGAGTAAAATTTGGGGCAGCCGAATGCGTCAGTTATTGCACGAGGAATTATAAAGTCGGAAAAGGTTAGGGAATCTAAAGGTAATTATAAAAAGCCATGAAGATAGAAAACGAATCTACAAATTCAATCATCGCAATTACAGTATTTACATAATGATTAGGGCAACCTGCGTTGATCCGAAATCGCGCCAATTAAGTACAAACATCGTCCATATGTTGTACTGGACACAAATCGTTGGTGAAAAACCCGACAAAACGGTTGCAACGTGTGTTTTGGGTTTAGTTTGAGAATTCACACTTCATTAAATTTTTTTTAGGACTTGGAATCGACTCCAGATTACATTTGATGACCAAGGCACGTCAAAATAGCAGTAATCATAAAGCAAATGAGTGTTAAAAATATCTTACTATTCGGTTAAATTACGAAATTATTGAAGCTGTCAATAAGTTTTTAATTCCTTCGATTTTGACGAGACAGGAATTTTTCCAACTAAGTGATGTTTGATTTGACATTTCTTGGAAATAAACGGTCTTCCTGGTCAATGGAAAATTAATAATACAGAACGGAGTAACAATTATTTTAGTCAGCCACTAATTGTGCGATTTCTGACACACATATTCATCATAGGTACACTTCGTCAATGATACACACAGTTAGAACAAAAGATTTCTGAAAATCAGAGTGTAGACCTTTTATTAATTTATCTGAAAGATTTAGTATCCATCTTAATGCATTGTTATACGTCATTTGCTGGCAATGAAAGAGGTAAAGCGTGTAAAGGGGGGTATATTGCGGGGTTAAGAGGGATTTCGTTCTCGATGCAAGGAGAGACAGGAATGGGGTTTGGATGGTTCTGTCGAGGGTAATGAACACGAGTTATTGACAATTCTGTCATATTCTGCTTCAGCTCTTGACTCTCCACTTGAAGCTGCTCGACGGCTATTTTCAGTTGGCGGACTTGCTCCCCCAATGACTTCCATGTATCTTCTTTCGTCTTGTCACGCGAAGAAGAACCCGGTCGACGTTCAGTTGTCGACGTTCTCGTAGGTACAGTTATTACGGCCATTTCTGGCAGGATATTTTCGGTCATCTGCTTCACCATTTTCCTCAATAGAAAAAGAATTAACACAAGTATCAATGGTTTCAGAAAGCTCACGATAGCGTGATCGATCGTCCCGAAAAGTCCGCGCTTCAGCACGGTGATATTAAAACAAAACTCTTAATCGAGATGAGAACTAACAAAGGTATGTTAAAGTATGTAAAAGGTTACTAAAACCCTTATTTGGAATTAATTACAATAGTTATCCTCTACAAAGCGTTTTCGATAAATCTGTTTTCCCACACTGTGTATTGTGTTTGGATAGATTCTCCTCTAGACCAGGGATGTTTGGGGCTGTCACTAGGTTACACATAAATTAAACTACCGTAGCTTGAAATACTTGTTAAATAGACACTCCTTCGTTGCCAGGCCGGTGGGTTTTGGATCATTATGATGCTAGAGAAGCACAGCCACGTTTCATCTTCAATGTTTTACTGATGGAAAGCGTTCTTCACTACCAATCTCACGAGACGTGGC
>JAPUBX010001886.1:0-21737 GCA_028672205.1 Proteocephalus fallax | reverse complement strand
TACCAGGTAAATGATGGTGATCAAATCAATTTACTATGCGTTTCGTGGTAAGTGTCCAGGATCTACAAATCGGAAAGCAGACAGTCTTTCATTCTTTAAATAATATAATGTTACAGTATTATAAACGGTGTAGACGACGTAGATTGAAATAAATAAATTTATTATAATACAGCATTTCCCATCTGATTTATCAAAAAAATCATGGAAGAATGGGCGTCCTTTAAAGCCATCAATTCTCATTTGTAATGGCGTCCAACTATTTTGGCGCGGCCATCGGCGGTGGCCTCGTTCGGTAGTCGAGCAAATGTCTATCACCAAGAGAGCGAAAATGCCGACCGCTAAACCATCTGACCACTCGCCTCTAACGCCGATACATGAAAGAGTAATTTCCCTGAATGCAGAAGAATCTCACTAGTGCGCAGACGCGCTTTGCTTCATAAAACAAGCAAAGCGGAAATGGCGAGGAATGACTTGCACCCAAGTGACCCAATGCTTTGCATGGCGTGATATTCTGGATTCACAACGTATATGTGAATACGTAGAGGGGATGCGGTTATCGTTACACGTAAGTATGACAAATGGAGAGAATGGACCAGTGAGCAAGCTCAGCATGGTGAAGGAGGACGTTGAGTTTGTTCTGGGATTTCTGGAAGAAGATCCGCAACTCGCACGCTGTGTGGTGTGTAACGTCGTAGGCGTAGACCGGTATGTCCAAACGTGCGTGCCCCTCCTATAAGGTAATGGGAGCATAGTAAAACAAGGGGCGTTACATTACCCTACCTCCAGGGGGAGCACTGCCTTCAGTGCTCGTGGTAGGGACTATCTCCTCTTGATCGACCGGTTGAATGTCGGATTCCGGTAAGAATCGGACAGTTCGGATGACATAAAGGTTTGGTCGTAGGACCCGTTTGATGCGGTAGGGTTTTGTACGCCAAAGGTGATGAAACTGTTTAGGAACCCCTGGTGGGTGTTCCAGTCGGTGTTTGCGTACCAAATCCTCGACTTGATATGTCGCGGGTTTTCAGCTGCGGTCATAGTTGGTCTTCTGTCGATCATATGCGCGTCCGAGGTGAAAACGGGCTAAGTTGTGGGTGTAATGGAGGTCTTACTGTAGTTTAAGGATAGCGTCTGGTGGCTTATACTAAGGGCGGGCGAGGGTCATGTTAAACATTTCGGCTGGGATTCTAATTTGGCGGTGTGTAACAATTTTTAAGGGGGAAAATCCGGTGGACGAATGGATGGTGGGGCGGTATGCAAGGATGCGGCGAGCTGGGTGACAGTCCTAATCGTGGGGGTAATTGTTACAGACGAAACTCTTGAGAAAGTCGAGGAGCGTCCTATTGGTCCTTTCCACTTGGCCGTTTCTTTTAGGGTGTCCGAGGGTGGTGCGTGTCTTGTGTACGCCTAGCAGTGTGCAAAAATGGCTGAAAACTGCGCTCTTGAATTTTGATCCTTGGTCGCTATGGATACTGTAAGGGACACCGTGTTGGGAGACCCAACGGTTCAAAAATGTGAAAGCGACCGTCTCCGCTTCCTGATTCGGGAGTGCTTCTACTTCAGCCGCTTTGGTAAAGTAGTCTACCATAACTAGGATATACCGGTCTCCGGGTTCTGTCAGCGGAAGTGGGCCGACTATGTCGATACCGATGCGTTCTCCGAGGGATCCGACTGGCATCGGTTGGAGCGGAGCGATGGGGTCTGCATTTGGGCCCTTGAAACTGGCACACGGGGTTCAGGTTCTGCAGAACGTATTCGAGGCGTCGCGGATATTTGGCCACCAGTATCGATGGGTTATCGTGGTTTCCATCTTTCGTTTTCCTAGATGGCCGAGTTGCTCGTGGACTTCAAAGATCACTTGGTTGACTAGGGAGCCAGGGACAACTACGCCTTCAGATTGGGAGCGATCTTGTTGGTAGATGAAGATGGTGACAGCATCCTCGCTCTGTTTGCGATGGACCTGGGTTCGGTTCGCAGGCCACCACGGGTCGAACTGGGGCGCTTCAATTTGTAAAATTATGCCCGAAATCTTCATGGCAAACCCCTCACGAAACCGGTTTATCATTTAGTAGGCAAAAGTGGTATTTTTAATTACACTAGACAAGGCCTGGACAACGCGTTGTCGCGTAAAGCTTAATCCACAGTATGAAACACGCAGAAAGAATAGGCGAATGCCCTCTTCTAAAAACTAATATAATGAAACAACCAATAACGATACCGACACATCTTGCTACGAACAATATAGCAAGTAAAACGATGGTGATCAAATCAATTTACTATGCGTTGCGTGGTTAGTGTCCAGGACCTACAAATTGGAAAGCAGACAGCCTTCCATTCTTTAAATAATATAATGTTTTAATATTATCAACGGTGTAGACGACGTAGATTGAAATAAATACATTTATTATAATACAGCATTTTCCATCTGATTTATCAAAAAAATCATGGAAGAATGGGCGTCCTTTAAAGCCATCAATTCTTATTTGTAATGGCGTCCAACTATTTTGGCGCGGCCATCGGCGGATGCCTGGTTCGGTAGTCGAGCAAAGGTCTATCACCAAGAGAGCGAGAATGCCGACCGCTAAACCATCGGACCACTTGCCTCTAACGCCGATATTTGAAAGCGTAATTTCCCTGAATGCAGAAGAATCTCACTAGTGCGCAGACGCGCTTTGCTTCATAAAACAAGCAAAGCGGAAATGGCGTGAGATGACTTGCACCCAAGTGACCCAATGCTGTGCATGGCATGATATTCTGGATTCACAACGGCCCCAATCAGTGCAGAATACTATCTCTATAACGCGAGATAGAAGAGAAACTAAGCAATCTGCATAAATTAAAAACGTAAATCAGCCATTTCTTGGATAATAGGCAATATCCGAAAGCTCTTAAACCATTAACTTGAAATTATAACAAGAGGTGTTTTATTTTCTCCTTACCATTCCATGGGGAACCCCATGAAACCAGAAGAATTCTCAACGCAAATTGTAATTGGTCTTCGGTAGTAATGCCGTTCCTTCCGTCGCGTTTATTGCTTAGAATAGGACGATTTTAAAGTGTGGGACAACGTGAATAGCTTTGGTTGTCCTTGCTTCTTCTTGGTTGTCAAGGCTATCGGCGACAAGGGGATGAACCGGCTTTATGAATATCGGGAATCGTGAACACCCATGCGCGGCTATCGTAGGTGTCGATTCGGAGCCGATTTTGGTTCAGCGGCGCACTCAGTAGACGGACTGAAAGCCCGCGCGTTCCATGCGTTCAGTTTCGATAGTTCCTAACAGTGAGTTTAGATGCCCGTTACTATGGCAACGCCACCCTTGGCAATGTTGGGCCACAACCGTATCATCTTTTATTTGGTATGGCTTCACGATTGGTGTCCTCTGTTAATATCACTCACGGAAACTATTCGGGAACGGGTAAGTCTAACGAAACCTATTCAATTTAATCCATGTTGTTGTAACCTTTTTAATTTGAAGAACCAGCCATAATGACGAAGAATTACACGATTAATGAAGAGAATTATGTTGCACCTGGATACTTTGAAGCAAGTTTCTGATGATTTTAAAAATCCATTTTGGCGAATCCTATGTTTTAAATATTTTCGATTAGATCCTCTCTGCCCGTGATTCGAGTAATAACCGGGTGGTGTTTGAGATGCGGACTAACTGTTCTTCTGCATCAAGATCACCATGTTATAAATACTTGCCGTGTAAGTTGCACAATGCCAATTTGTCTATTGAATGATTAAAATGTCTCTCGGCTTATCATCATCTTTTCCCATTCAGCCAACGTCACGCTGAAGGGGATCCTTCGGAACAACAGAACAATCATATGCTAACTGAATCACTATACGAACCCCGACAGTTTATGAAAATCTTTTTGGTGTCATCATCTCTAAACGGTTTGTCTTTTAGTTATTCCACATCAAATAATTAGTGAAAAAGATTCGACTCGATATAAAATCGACTTTATCGTTGTTTTCCTCTTGACCACCGTCGACATTTATCATATATATTTGCGAGTGGATGAATTAAGCCACCTAGCAAATGTTTAACCACTACATGTTAACCTACTTAAGTGAATTCAATAGACGTAATTTGAACGCCTTCTGTCGGCGAATAATTTAAAGGAGTATCCAACAAAGGCGAGAAACGACTATTTGGAACCACGAACGCAGCGTATGCAATATTCAACATTCTTTGGTTGGTGGGGAGTTGAGCCCATGCATCCAAACAGGTAATTCGTCAGCAATGGGAAAAAAGGGATATTCGGCCTGAGAAAACGCTTGGAGAAGAATTGCAACCACAAAAACCTTGGCGTCTCCTGCACGCCCTTCCACCGTCCCAAGAGATCTCTGTCTACGCGGTTCTCCAACAACACATCAAAATAGGTGCAATTGACAAACCGACGAAGCGCCGGATTCTCCTTTCTGCCACCGCGGCAAACCTACTGGGTCAGACATCGCCAATGGGATACAAAAGTAAACAAATTGTAGATCACCAGTGAGACCCTAAATATTAGTTTAAGCGGTACTTGAACAACAAGTTTACAAATTATTAATCACCTGGGGCGTATCCCATCCCAAGTATACAAGATATGCTTGCCGATTCTCACGGATACTTTCCACAAACTATTTTACTCAAAACAAGAAAGCCTTTATCCAAACGAAGATAGTATTTCGATCCTTATTGCGCTGTATGTACTAACTACAGAGGCACATTCGAAATCGCTGCATCTTCGCACGAGACGCTCCAATAAAGAAGGTTTTCGATGTTTTCGGTGATGCATCGATGAGCTCTTGGTCCTCGCCCGGATATCAGAACATCATTACGAGTTCAACAGTCAATTGATGGCTGTTTGATCGCTTTCCGTGCGACATTCGACTTGACCATCTGAGATTCGCTGTAAATTGCCAATTAACGCGTGGTTGTTATGTTGCATGAATAAAATAAATATGTATAAGTCAGCGGACACCGTTACAAAATCAGAACACGTGCAGCCACGTCGAATAGTATATTCTTAAAAGTGCGGTACAATAGTCAGCATAGTAAAACACAATTAATAGTTAAAGTTAGCAACCACCACATCAACTTGGGTGCAGCAGCCTCGATGGCATGCGGTAGTCGACCGGCGATTTCAAATCCAGACGCTCCGAGCGCCGAGGTAGAGCTTGTCAGCATTTGCCTGGAACGGATGGAGTCGTATTAGCCGGGACAGCTGGTTCAGAAGGATGGGAATCAGTAACATCGAGGATAGTAACCATACGATTTCCACTTCGTCCAAGAATAAGACCGCGAGACGGCCTAATATAATTCCCTTTGAAAAAGGTGACCTCTCCTTATCCAAGGCATTTGAACAAGTTTACGCCCCTTGAATAACACAACCGGACTTAAACCAGTGGTTGCTTGATCAGCAGAATAGGTGCAGCATTATAATCGACAAAACTTGAGAATAGCTGGAAGATTCTGTCTTCATGATCATGCCTGCTGACATCAATGACAAAAACTGTCGACTTGGTAAACTTCAATACCATTAAGGCCATCCAATATGTCATTAATGCAATCCGGGATAATAGCCGGGGCAACATTTAGCCCCAAAGGTAGAAAGTTGTACCTGAATAACCCACAGGGTGTATTAATATCTGTCAGCAAAATGGATTCGTAATCCGGTTGAATCTGTAAGTAGGCATAGTGTATATCAATTTTTGAGAAGACACTCGACATCTTGAATTTATAGAGGATGTCTTCTGGTTCCGAAGTAGTGCATGTCTTCTCTAACAATCGGCAATTGAGTGTAATCCTGTAATTACCACATATCTTGGGTGTACAACCGTCGGATTTTAGTGGTGTCACAATGGGAGTGGCCTATTGTAAACAGGTTACTGGAGTCAGTATATTACGCTCCACCAATTCGACTTTTGGAATTTTCATTCCACCAGTCACTCTGGTGCACTTTTGGGCCTGATCTTTAAACTCGGACTCAACAGCCGGTAATGAATTGAAACACTCCCAGTATCAACAATATAGGACATCTTTTTTCCACTTGAATTCATAAGTCCTTGGAAATATGTCCACTCTTCTGACTGCTAGAACTCATCAGATCCCTATCGGATATATTTTCGTCGGAATTTTTAGTAATCGCACAAACCTTGGATTTGCAGACCAAATTGATATGGCCTGTTTTGCAACAATTATAGCATTTCGCATCACGGAATTTGCATTGCTCCCGTGAATGCAATTTACCACACGAATTACAAGTACCGAATAATTATCAATCTTGTTTTTGCGATTTTTCAATATCTGCTCGTTTTGTCTCCTAGGGATGGATCTGGAGTTAAACACGGGATCTGGAATAATACAAATTTTGAACATGTTCGTGACATCTTGGAATTGTTCGCATATAGCACGAACACTCTGAAATGTAGGATTTTTGAGTAATAGTAATTGCCTTTGGAGATTAGGATCATTGATGCCTGCAATTAAACGGTCGCGCAATTGCGTGTCTAATTGAGCTTCAAAGTTTCATTTTACGGCCTGAGTCTGAAGTAAAAGTATAAAATCCTGAATGTTTTGGTCGGATTTTCGCATGAGAGTATGGAATTTGCTTCGTTCAGCAGCCTTAAAAGCTCTAGGCTGAACATGCTGAATAATAGCTTTATGGATGTTGGCGAATGGCATTTCAATGGAAATATCCGGATAAACCAAGTTCTTCACGAGAGCATAAGAATCTTTACCAATGGCGTTCAGAAAATAAGCCGCTTTCTTTTCTTCAGCGAGATTATCTTGGGTGATAGCCCAAATTTCGAAACGCTCAATTTAGTCCGACACTTCTCGTGAAGTTGCATTTACTGATAAGGATTCCAGGTCCATTTTTGACATAGTAGCGACGCCAAATGTGATAGTATTGTATGGAGGGTTTAATTACGCCTTAATATAGAATAGATGGATTGTCTGTAATATCGGTAAAACTCTATGAGCCAACCGAGACCCTTAACGAATAAGACACGTGCAGCAACGATGATTCGTATTCAAAAGTGTCACGTACAATATACGTTAGTATAGTAAAACAAAATTAATAATTAAAGTTAGCAATCACCACAATATGTTTATTTGAAAAAAATATTTGCAGCTGAAGGCAATGACAGTAAAGCAAGCAAGCAGAACACCGATTTTGCCTTTTTAATTTAAAGACAGTCCACTATTGATGCATGAGTAGGCCCAAGATGCTGTTACGAATGTCCGTCCCAACGGGCGCTCAGTCCTTTTCATTACATTCTGGGACGTTAAACAACCGTTCATACTACCTGGGGAAAATCTCTTATTGATCTCAAAAGAATTATGAAGTCTTGGGTCCGTTGGCTTCTGTGTATTCACTGTGAACTCCTACTTCAAGGGTAAATTAACTTGAACGGGTGACCGATTTTGAGGGCAAATTGTATAACACAATTTGCAAGTGGATCCAACACGATTGTGGGTGCCCTCTGCTTTATCAAACTAGCAAATCAGAAATGGCGCCATAAATCCACGTCTTATTGCATGCTATATAAGGTGAAAATTTATATCTCCATTTCAATTTCCGCCTGCAATGAACGCGATAACTCGTGTGGGATGTCTTCTGCTAGGTGAGTTCGCTTTCTAATTTAATTCCACTTTACCATCATGCCGAATCTATAAACGGCTTTTTACAATCGTTCATTTTAGTCTCTGGTTCCATGTGCCAGCATGAAAGTCTATTTATAAATGTAACTCCGAACGAAACATTCGAAATTCCGCTCCAACTGAATTTCCCACCGATGGTAGGTCCTTTTAAGTTGTCCTCTACTGTTCACGTGAGTAGGTCGCGACGTGGGAAAACAATACAGTCTTCGATTTGGACTGCAGCAACGCAACAGACTTCTGCTTGTTCAACAAGAGTAGGTTGTTAGTCCATTGAACCACGTGGGTACTTTTGATGACTTTCCAACATATTTTCCGTTTCGATTGGCTACAGCTGACAACGCAATTTCCATTCATGGCAATGTGGGGCCACAACCGTATGATATTATATTTGCTATGGCTTCACGATTGGTGTCCTCTGTTAATATCACTCACGCAAACTATTCGGATACGGGTAAGTCTAACGAAACCTTTGCTATTTATTCCATGTTGTTGTAACCTTTTTTATTTGAAGGACCAGCCATAATTACGAAGAATTACACGATTAATGAAGAGCATTATGTCACACCTGGATACTTTGACGCAAGTTTCTGATGATTTTAAGTATCAATTTTGGCGAATCCTATGTTTTAAATATTTTCGGTTAGATCCTCTCTGCCCGTGATTCGAGTAATAACCGGGTGGTGTTTGAGAAGCGGACTGACTGCTCTCCTGCATCAAGGTCACCATGTTATAAATACTTGCCGTGTGAGTTGAAGAATGCGAATGTAACTATTAAATGCTGAAAAACTCTCTCTGCTGAGCATTATCTATTCCGATTCAGCCAACATTACGCTAAAGGGGATCATTAGACGTGCTCGAGGAATCGTGAGGATAACTGGTATTAAATCCAATCTCAACGAGAAAATGACACTATTTCTGGCGCCAACGCGTACTGGTTCGTATTTAAGCTATTCCACTTCAACTATTTTCGATGTATAGAATTATCTAAGCACCCCTTAGAAGATTGTAATTAATCGTATCTTAATGCCATCTTATCGATCTAGATCATATGTGTACCCATTATTAGGAAAGAAAATAAGCCAGATCTGCAAAAATCCCTATTGCCTCTACTACATCAAGCCAAACGAAACATTTGAAATTCCGTTGCAACTGGATTTCGCACCGATGGTAGGTTCTTTTCAGTTGTCTTCTATTGTGTATGCATGTAGGTCGTGTCGTGGGAAAACAAGACAATCTTCAATTTGGACTGCAATAACAAGATGGACTTCTGCTTGTCCAAAATGAGTAGGCTGTTCGTCCCTTGGACCGAAAGGGGATTTTGTAGACTTCGTGACGCTGATTGTGTTTCCATTTGATTTAGGTGACGACGCGATTTGCATCCATGGCAACGTGGGACAACAGTCGAATGAACTTGAATTTCGAATTAAACCTAAAACTGTAAAGGAAGTTGAGATAATTAACGAAATTACTGAGCAAACGGACACGCCCGACGACATATTGGTCAAATTGCCAATTCATCGTGATTTTGTTGACACGCGGAATAATATTATTAATGAGGAGCGTTACGTCATAAATGAATACTTCGAAGTTAGCATTCAACTTTTTTAAATAATATATGACATTTTCGCTGTTAGATTCTCTATTCTCGCAATACCAAAAAAGAAGAGATGCTGTTTGAGAAGCGGCTCGACTGTTCTTCGAATTCAACCTCGCCGTGTTATGCAGTTTTGCCTAGTGAGTTGAAACTCAAAAATTATTATTTATACTACATACAATTGCATAACATTATTCTTTTTAATCTACAACCAGCAAATGTGACACTGAAAGGCATCCTTCGTAACCAATCAACCGTCATTCAGTTTGCAGAATCCGAAATGAATCCGCAACAATCAATGACCCTCTTTATAAATTCGAACACCCCTGATGCTTTTTCTTCAACACCGTCGAATTAAAATGCTCCTTTACTTATTTATTGAAAATATTCCTGGATAATCTTTTTCATATATGGTTCCTATTTTTCATTTTCCATAAAAAAATGTTTTTTCCATTATCCTCTAACACTTCATTCCAATTAATTTAAAAACATCAATTAAACACCTAGCAACCCCAAACATGTCTTATACAAATAATGAGGGAATATTCCTGTTGAAATGCTTTGGCTAATTTTGGGAATAATAACGGGAAAATATTTGTGGTTGTATCGTAAGATTTAATGTTTGTAATTATTTACCACTAGTGAATAACATTATTAAATCGTTCATCGTAACAAAATTCCTTTGCAATTAGGTTTCTAACACGCGGCAGCAAATGGGTAACTGAATTACTCAAGGTCAGTATGTACGTTGGCAGAATCCGAATTCAACCCGCAACAATCAATGACCCTCTTTATAAATGCAAACCCCCTGTAAACGTACGAGTTTATTGCAGGAGATAGAGGAACGACATGAGTGGCAGAGGATCGAATAGTAACCGGATCGATATGGTATGGTCGAGGGGAATGAACAGGCGTGGAAGACGTCGGCTCCTGTTCAGGAGCAGGGGTTAAAGGCATCGACTCTCTTTCCATAGCCGAGGTAGGGATAACTGAAGGCTGGTCCTTATTCAGTATCTTGTTCTGAAGCGCAGACATAGACATCACCAGTTGGGAAACTACTTCGCAGAGTTGGTCCGTCTTTGACAGGGTTTTGACATCGTCCTTATTGACGGTCGGGGGTGAGACGGTTGACGTTCACTAGTCGACATTCTGGATGAAACGGCCTATCTGGGCTGGATCCTTTGCGGCGTCTGCTTGATTAGCTTCACCATTTTTCTAAAAAATATAAAGAATTAACACGGAGTATCAATGGTTTCACAAAGCTGACGATAGAGTGATCGACGATCCCAAAAGTCCGCGGTTCAGCACGGCTGGCGTTCCATTTAAAACAAAACTCTAAATCGAGACAAGAACTACAAAAGCTATTGGAAAGTATGTAAAAGCTTACTAAAAGCGTTTCTTTTAATCAAAACACCGTCGCATTAAAATGCCTTTATCAATTTTGTGAATTACCCTCAATTGGTTTGGTCATTATCCTTTACGAATTAATTCTAATGTCTTCAAAACTTTGATTGCATATTTAGTAACCCAAAACACATCTTATGCAAATAAAGATGAAAGATTCATTTTGAAAAGTTTTAACCAATTTTATGAATGATTGGGAATAATGGGAAAATAGTGGTGTTGTATCGTCAGATTCAATATATTCATAATTATTTACGACCGGGGAGAAACATTATTAAATCGTCTATCGGTACAAAATACTGCTGCTATTAAGCTCCGAATATGCGGCGGAAATTTTTAACTGAATTACACAAGGTCATCATGAGCAACCGATGCGATTAAAAGTGAGTGTAGAAGTAGTAAAAGATTAAAAGAAATTAATGTCTTAACTTTTCCATAAAAACCTGCCATCGAAAGCCAGAATGCTTCCACTTGAAGAGCGTCACACAAGCAGCGACCCAAAAGTGAATTTCCATTGTGTCCAAAGCTAAGCCCGCATGACATCACCACGAAGATTACATCTTTCTCGAACTGCGGTTGATGATCAATTTTGTTCTCTTAAATAACTACAGGTCGTTTATATTGAATAAAGAGTTGTGTAGATTCAATCAGAATCATTATAATTCAATATTCTTGTGGGTATCGAACGGTATTGCCTACCTATTGTTCAAAGAGATTTAAATTTAGATAAACTTGAATAGACGCCATGCGGGGGGTCATCTGATATACGAACAGTGAAGAGTGCACAATTATTGAAGTGGCGCTGAACGATAATGTGATAGTATTGTATGGAGGGTTGAATTAACCCTGAATATTGAATATACGAATTGTCTGTAATATCGGTCTTACTCAAATAGCCAACCGAGACCTTTAACGAATAAGACACGTGCAACAAGGAGAAATTCTATTCGTAAGCGTAACGTACAATATACGTTAGTATAGTAAAACACAATTAATAATTAAAGTTAGCAATCACCACAGATAATCTCTTGGATGGAGAGCAAATGCAGGCCGATATACAACAAGATTATTTTAAAAAGCCTACGGCTGGATAAAAATTCAGAGACGGGGGGAAGGAGAAAGCACTAGGCCTTGAAGATTGGTGTTTGCGTGAACGAATGGAGATATTTATCCATACCACACTGTGCACAAGAAACACTATGGGACAGTTACGGTGGCTTCATAGTACCTCTTTCATTATAAGTCATTCCAAAATATGATACACACTGCGTTTGCTGACAATCCTCTGGCAAGCCCACTTCTCCGTCAGTTTATTAGTTGTCATTAGTAAACCATGCGCTAAGCCGAGTGGGAGCAGACGGACACGATCGCGTAGGACAACGCGGTGGAGGCAGAACGCGTGTGGAGGGTTGCTACAAACTAAAATGATGAAGACCTTCCCAATTTCATTGAGTCCTTTGGAGAAACCGATTATAGGTTCGTTGGATAACTTTGGTTAGGGTTAGATAAATTAAATGTTCAAATCAGAAAAAATCGGAATCGATGTAAAAAGGCGATGGCAATAAGTTAAATTTAGGTAAGCATAATTAAATTCATCGGCGTTCCCGACATTTCTGAATTCCATAACCAGCAACAGCCGCGATCACGCCGAAGAAAAACACCACCAGCTGCTAGACCGATGTCCCCTAGACCTATGGCCCCGTCAACAGACAAAGACAAATTTGCTGTCAGTCTTTACCAAAAATTCCTTGTATGAAGCGAGCTGGTGACGAAATTAAAATGAGATTCAGCCCGGTAAAACCGCATCAGGGAATATTAGACCCCTGAATCGAGATAACTTGGTTAATTATAATAGTTCACGTAATACGTGGTCAATTAAAACCGCGTGAAACGCCAAGGGAATAATTAAGAAACCACCGTAGAAACCCAAAGCGTTATGTGGTTACTTGAAGTTAGAATGCTTACAGTAGATCATGAAAAGAAGAATCAAACTCCAAGGATGGCTAATTTGAGAGTTATTTGATAAGTACAGTGTGTGATTGGTAGCCTAATAGCGTCGAACTAGTAAACATATCGCTGTAGCTAAACCAACGACGGCGACCGCAGCCCCACCAGCAAGCATAGACACGCCGACAATTCCCTCTACGCGCAATAATTTTTGAAATTAAATGATCGACGAATATAAAAAAACGGCGATAAATAATGCTAACCAACCTTGCCGTCATTTGTGACAGGCGTAAAGCAATCTACAAATTTGCTTTTGAAACATATAGATAAAACTTTCTAGAAGTGATTCTGCTGTCTCGAGAGCGTTTGAATCTTTCATATTTTGGCGATCAAGGGCATAATCAAACTGTAAATCGTAATTCAAAATGGCAGGACTCTGTTCAGCAATGTAGGCTTCGCTAGATTTCTAACCAAACATTTCTTCTTTACCTCGTCACATCTTAAGCCACGTTATGGATATATGTATTGGGGGTTATTCAACGAATTAAGCGAACATAGCTCATATAGAATGAACGTAAAAACCCCTGACAAGGACTGCGTACCAGAAAGCGATGGGCTTCGGTCAGGAGTTCCTTATTGCTTACGAATCGTCTTTTATAATCAATCTTCAACCCCTTGGTGAGCCGTTTGCATATGAGTGCATAGCGTAGGTAACCATTATCTGAATGGCGGATGGAGCATTCAGAACCCACAATTTGAAATGGGAATGCTGGGTGAAGTGATAAAAACGGGTTTTTCGGTTGTCCAAATTATTAATATGACGACTATCGTGTGCCTTGTGTATAGATAACGCAACGAGGTTTCAGGTTACTTTATTCTGTAACGTTTCACTTTTGGTGTGTCGACGAATAAACTGAGAACTATAACACTTAATGCTTTACGTTTTTACTTATACAATTTGAAAATGTTTGTTCAACACAGGATCAGTTTAGACCACCATTTCAACTGCATACTGCTGTGAGGCTAACATGTCGCCAAAGAGACAAATAATGCAGATTTGTACCGTTCTTTTACATTAATATTTTGGAAGCGACACCAACGCCGAAATATTGCGGGTTGTCTGAAATTTATATAATGGCGACATCTTTTGTTGGCTACTGGTGGGGTTTTGTTACGTTGGCGTATTCAGTGAGTTCAAAACAATTATGATATGAGGCACAGCAGCAACAATGTCGATGAAAGGCGAATCGGACCCTGTTCCATAGTTGAGATGACGATCCCCTGGTCTGATATTTGTGATATTACTGCGGTTGGCAGCTAGTATAGTGGGTCAAGAACTCAAATTTGGTGTGCAGAATTGCGAAAAACGCAAGATTTGGCCCCTGCCACTATTTCATTTTGGACAGTTCTATGTGAAGTTATATAAATTAGGCCATTGATACTAATTAGGATACTCTGGGTTTAATAATCTGCATTTTTTGTGGCGTTTTCATGTCAGCTACGCCGTAAGTCATCTAAAGTTACACATCTGGATTCCTTTGTTGCACCTATTTCGATCGTAAAATTTCAATTGAGTTTAGATTTTTTCAGAGTTATATTACCAATTATTGAAATTATTCACCATTTAAAGATTTATGTTTCTCTGTTAAGCCATTAAATCTCAAAAGTATACCTCGCAACATATTGATAAATCTCTGTCACCATTTTTGAAGAAATAATATTTTATTCTTTATCATTATGAGCACATAGCCCCCGGCACATTGTTAAGTACCTATTATTTAATTGGCTGTATCACAAGGTCGTTTTCGCCGTGAATCCATCGGACATGGCTGATGAGAATGCGGATTTTGAGTCTGACGATGAAATTCAAGGCAAAATGGTGAATAAGTATGTTTCTTTTTTTTACGTACGAATGTCGATGATTGGCAATATATTATAGCTTTCTTATTTGGTAGAAATTTCGTATTTATAATTGTGCAGTATGTTAAGGCTGTTTTTTCTTTGGTAAGACTATCTCCTGCAAGTGGACAAGCAGGCAAAATTTTACAAAGTGATTCGAGACTATTTCATGAAGATCTCTTTGTTATTTTATTCAGGTAGCCATCCCAGGTTGCTAATACGTTCCTCTGATTATTTAACCACGTAAACGGTAGCGATTACTTGTTGATTTACCTATAAAGTACGATACAACTTTCAGTTGGTACATTTCGGAGGAATGTTGATAAAAGAGTCGGAGTATTCTCAGCTGCGGATAGACCATCCTTGTGTTGTCTTGATTCGCCCCAAACTGGTCCGATTGCTTAATCTCAAAAAAACACACAGTCCGGTAAACGAATTACGCGCTATTTGTTATCAACGCATTTCAAACAAACCATACATAAAAGTGAACAGGTTTATTAAGTGTTTACGCGAATGTGCTTGACTTTCGAGCTGGTTGCCCTCTTCACACTTCATATTTATTGCAGAAAACGTCACATATGTTACTTCTGGCGGTGCACCACGACTGCAGGCAGGCATTGGTCTTCCTGCACCCGGACCGTGCTACCATATATAGGTGAAGTTGTAATATCAAATTTGCATCTTGCTTAAGGGGCTTGGAACCAATTCACACTTGACCGTCACGTAAACACACCTTCGTTATTTTATGGTTGTATCTTCGGCTGTGTATAGCATATCATTGTGCTTTCGTCTAAAGCCGTTATGAACAGATTGGGAAAAACACGACGAACTTTGCGTTTGCAAAAAATAAGGCCTTGCCATTTCTGGTGTCGAGAATTGCCTTCCCGTGAGTAAATCTTTATTATTTAAAGCTTCCTCAAAACAGTAGCCAACGAAAGTCTGAATGACTTGAAAGTAGTTTAGTAGTTGTCTACACCCATCACAGAAGTTTTGTTTCGCCGTAGAAAGGACACCGGTGCCAGAAATTAGATTATTAGGAATTTGGTAATCGCGAGAAGCGGTAAAATGCATACTTTTCGGAGGCCGAGACACGAGCGCCGCAATTGATCCACGCTTTATCGCGGAAGCATCTTCCACCGAGTTATCTTTGCCCTCGTGTTATTCTTCGCACCCACATCATCGTCTTCTCTATTCGGTGGCACCGCTGCGGTGGTCCACAAGGCAGACTTGGAGGGACCGGAGGCGACAGCACGACTGAGATCGCCGGTTGCTGAGGCAGATGTGGGCAATCCCTGGTTCTGTTGCTTCTGGAACAGGGTGAAATGGGCGCTGACGCGTTTTCGCACTGTCCCACCGGCCTGTTCCGCAAAGTGTTCAGTACGGTACTCTTCGTCGACGGCGTCATAGTCCCACGCGCGCTCGCACACGGTTAAACGCCCACTGTTGTCTGCCGCACAAAACGTTGTTATTACCGAAGTAATGGTTTGAATATAAGTAGCCAATTAAGGAGGGTGTTTAAGGAGGTGTTGATTGAAGTGCTCAATCATCTGTACTTTGGATCCACCGACACATGTGCCCTTTATATTTTATTTCATTTCCATTAAACCAGATTGAGACACGGGAACGTGATTTCGGGTAAATTAAATTATAAATATCCTTCAGTTCAAAATCCCAAATCAGCGAACGTTTTTCCAACTATTATGACACAACTGTAATGCACGACATGGCCCGATAGGAGGCGGCCATCTTGCCCTGCTATCTTTCGATGGCACGGAGTTCGATAAGATGGTGTTTACAACCCTCTCGTCCACTCAAAGTGAGGCAAATAACTTTCTCCCTGCATACAGGATGCCGTTCTCTCATCCGCTCAGCCTCCCTACATACTACAGCGAAATCCTCCTAACTCCCACGCTATGGATCAGTGGGGTAGTTACCCGTTATGAGGACCCGCCCCATTTTCGCCCAAAGCTCCTATTTTGTTCAAACTATTTCTTCTATCGATTCAATAAATATATCCTCTTTCGTAAGTGTACTTACACGATACGTGTACCTTCTATCAATCTTCCTTCATAAGTGAAGGTCACTCTCCCAGTTAAGTCGTCTTATTCGTCGTGTTTACTGACGTTTGGGCACAGCCATTAACTAATCCCATTTCCTTGATTGTAATAATTGTAGCGGCTTTATTGAGGTCACGAGGCATGAACAGCTGACTCGACCACACACAGCAGCCGGTATCGGGGTCACATTGCGACTATGAGGCTGACGAGCGGTCACTCTGTTGTCGCCAGGATGATTCCTAGAGTGCGTCTGTGTGGCCGCGGTTGTGGTCGAATGCCTGCCCGCACCGCTGATGATAATTGTGAGGGCCTTTAAGTTCCGACTTCACCTGCTCTGGTGAAACCAAAAAAAATAGTAGTTATAATTTCACCCGGCATGTTCTCATCTCCACTAGAGAAGCGGTGATTTAATTACGAAAGCCAAAAAATATGTTGCACCGCCTGAAAAGCTACGCTGCCTCAGCTTGGACAACCACCACTGCCAGATTTACGGCTGAATCTAAGCATTTCCTATCTTACATGAAAAAATATAATAAATACTCGCAAATGACGTCGTTCAGCTCCGAAATCATTGCTGTCCAATGCATGCCAACTTTCGAAGTGAAACGACTAATGTATCTTCAGGACACTGGGTTTAAGCTCTAGCCGTATAAAAACTTTTTCCACGCCTGTATAATTCCCCTTATTGTGTTCTGTTGCGAAATATCGAGCCTATCGACGATCAATGCCAACCTGAAAGCTTCACAACGGCACGCGGCCAAATTTATGAGCAACGCCTTAGAAGCAACAATCTTGCCCAGCGCTTTCAATGGCAAGGATGCTCTGATTCCTCTCGTGTTCTTATGATTCTAACGGATATGCCATCTGAATTTATCAGATTTCAATTCACCATTTGAATGGCGTTTGCAATGGCCATCAATAAGGCTCAAGTCCAAAATCTAGAATTGTGTCGTTCCTATCTAGCCTTGGATTGCTCTTCGCATGGGGCATTGCATATTTCGTATTCCAAAGTCGGAAAACCAAACAATATCTGTATCCATACAGGCACTGGAACAAAAAAACAACTTGTTTGTCCACAAGACTTGTTCCGATATAACTAGTACGCACTCCCATGAACCCGTGTCGATTAAAACACATTTCTTGTTTGCCATCTACTTTCTGGCGATGCGTATACACGTTAAAATGGAATGCCACTAATTAGAAAGCGTTCATAGTGGGGCTTTAATTAACCCCATATTCAGGTAACAGAAACGTGAACGGGAGGTCGAGACGTGTACGCCAACGTAAGATTAAATGCAAATCATGGAAAATTAAAGAAACTGCGAACTGAATCTTCTAAACAAACGAAACGATGCTTCCGGTGGTGCCAATTGAGTTTTCTTCATGGTCTGCGTTTATTTGGGTGTGTTTGGATCACGATGGAGATATAATAAACTAGATGTCGGAGTAATTAAACTGTTTATCGATCCACAAAAAATCCCAATTTAGCGACCGTTTCCTACTTAATGAGAAACCGACTTCGGGAAGTGTTGACAGGAGGCGTCTCCAGTTCCATCGCAAGTGCCCTGACTTGGGAATATAACTCAGATCTCCCATCAACAGAGCGGAAATGATGACCACTTAAGATGCCTATCGCTATAAACAGAAAAATAAACAACGGAATATTTGATATTCGCCCGTTTGAGTCATACAAAGTTTCGATTTATTAATGTTAATTTGCCAAATTTATTTATAAACCTTAAGTTTCATTCCCGACCTTCAACTTTGATTATCGTGCCATTCTTATTTTGAGGCCACGATTTCCTAGAATCACAATATGTGCGAGCATATTATGCCCGGAGCAAATCTTGTTATCTACTATGATAAACGTCATTTTCGAACATTTCCGTCCCGTTCTACTCATCTCGTGTTGTGAAAAACCACAGACCGCCATAAAAACGACGTTTTCACTAAAATCTATTTTCATCACCCATCTGCAACAGGATAATATTTCACATGAACTTGCATGTGCGCTACTCTCTTCTTCGACTGTTTTGTTTCAACTCAACCGCCAACGCTGCTACGACGAATACGACTCGCATCGGCAGACACGAAAGCATAGTGATATGTATCCCGTCATATTCCGTGAGGAATCTGTCTACCCAAATAACCTCACAGCAACAGAAGCCTTTTCTAACAATCACAATCTATCCTCGACCGCTGTATGTCAATCCGAATGCCGACCATGCCACTACGCATACGACTCACATTGTTAGACACGAAAGCCATGTGATTTTAATCTCATCGTTTTCCGTAAGGAATCCGTCTGCGCAAATTACCTTACAGCGATAAAAGTTTTTTTCGAATAATAAAGCACGAGCCTTGACCGATTTAAATCAACCCGAACGCAAGCCATGCTACGATGCATACGACTTGCATCGATAGATGCGAATGCCAGGTGAAGTAACACTCTTCATCGATCGTATGTGTAGATATCCCCACAGCGATAGAAGCCACTTTCTCACCATTATGTGCGACCCTCAACCACCTTTTGTCAATCCGAACGCCAACTCTGCTACGATGTAAAGGGCATCATTTTCGTTCGTAAATTTCGCAATCAAATATCCAATCGATTTCCCGTCGGATAACCTGCGTCCCTACCAGCCATCCTTATTATATGTATTTCCCTGTCGACGACGAGTCTAAGGGGGGATGTCTGTAGTGACCTTAAAAGTCCCATTTTGTTTTACCACACACGAACCGATATCGTCCACGAACGCGCGATCGCCGACTAAACGTTGTAAATTTGTATTATTAAATAAAGAGAACAATCTTGATTATACTTTAGTTTGTGTTCTCATTCGTTATCCTTTTTAGACGCGTATGTCATAAAAAGGCTAAGTGGTTTTAAGTATCGTTGGCACTGAACCACCACAGTCTCATGAAAGAGAAGGTGAATGAATATTTGTTTAATCAAATCCAGGTTTCTAAATCGAATACTTAATTCTTGCGATCGACTATTCGCGTGTTTACCAAGACCACGAATTCTATTACGATAAAGCAAGTCATGATTTCTCGAATATTTTCAGATAAAGATCAATAGAAAAGCAGCAAAACATTGTTTATCAACGAAAAATACTAAATGTTTTAAAAATCATGACATTGGTGGAAAATTCCGACAGTTTGAGTCCGCGAAATACTACCGGGAGGCACATTTTATATGCTTTCGTGGTTTCAGTCTTTCGAGAGGTCCATTTTTGTTGGCTTGCATTTGTCCGTTCGATTGAAAAAGATTCGACCCAATAGAAAATCGGTTTTTTCGTTGTGTTCCTTCACACCATGGACATTTATCGTAGAATTTTGCGTGTGGATCAATTACGCCACCGCACTGGAAATGTAGAACTTCTAGCAAATGTTTGACCACTAAATATTCCTACTTGAGTGAATTCAGTAGCTGTAATTTGAAGGCACTCTATCGTCGAATTATTTAAAGGAGTATCCAACATAGGTGAGAAAGACCATTTGGAACCACGAACGCAGTGTATGCAATATTCAACATTTTTTGGTTGATGGGGAGTTAAGCCCATGCATCCAAATAGGTAATTCGTCAGCAATGGGAAAAAATAGATATTCGGCCTGAGAAAACGCTTGGGGAAGAATTGCAACCACAAAAAACTTGGCGACTCCTGCACGCCCTTCCACCGTCCCAAGAGATTTCTGTCTACGCGGTTCTCCAACAACACATCAACATAGGTGCAATTGACAAACCGACGAAGCGCCGGATTCTCCCTACTGCCACCGCGCCAAACCTACTGGTGAACCCACCGGAGAGGACTTTGTAGACTAGCAGCAGAACTCAACCGACGCGTCTGTCCAACAATCAGTACCAACAAAGCTGGGACCCCCGAAAAGACTGCATCACCAAGAATACTTCGGAAAGCTTGACCGTCTTAGATGGTAAGAAAGGTGAAGTGATTGGTCAGACATCGCCAATGGGATACAAAAGTCAACAAATTGGAGATCACCAGTAAGACCCTAAATATGGGTTACCGCGGTACTTAAAACAACAAGTTTACAAATTATAAATCCCCAGGGAAGTATCCCATCCCAAGTATACACGATATGCTAGCCGATTCTCACCGATTCTTTCCACAAACTATTTTACTCAAAACAAGAAAGCGAAGTATTTCCAAACGAAGATAGTATTTCGATCCTGTTTGCGCTGTGTGCACTAACTGCAGAGGCACAGTCGAAGTCGCTCTACCTCCGCAAGAAACGCTCCAATAAAGAAGGTTTTCGATGTTTTCGGTGATGCATCGATGAGCTCTTGGTCCTCGCCCGGATATCAGAACATCATTACGAGTTCAACAGTCAATGGATGCCTGTTTGATCGCTTTCCGTGTGACATTCGACTTGGCCATCTGAGATTCGCTGTAAATTGCCAATAAACGCGTGGTTGTTATGTTGCATGAATAAGAGAAAGATGAATAAATCAGCACACACCCAGAATCATATTTGCCCAAAGAAAACGTCTTACTATTCAACTTCGATTATTTCATCGCAAAATCTACCGGGAAATGGGGATTTCTATAAGACATCGATTCAGTCCACACACACAAACATTCGCACCAACAAAAACGAATAAGATGCGAAAAAAAGCATTTCTACTAAATGACCTTTCTGGTATTATTGATCAGGTCATCATTTAGAAAATGCGACGCCGATCGAATACCTTGATTAAACTACGACATTTGGAACAATCGACCACAAGGTTAATGAATGGGTTCACATTTTATTCTTTTCTTGTCTTTCGGACAAGGCAAATTGTCTTTGCCCTCTCTCCACTACAGAGAATGACCTCACAGCATCACACACGGCTCAAACACACGGAACAGCCTGGTAGCAAACCCGCTAAGGACCTGTCCCATGTTTACCAAAAGCCTCTCTCTTATATTTATTCATAGCGGCATTCATAATTATGTATCTATGCGGCGTACCATATGCAGTTTTCCCCTATTTGACGCGTCTATGGTTATTATGGCTATCTTAGAAGTGTCTGTCTCAAATTGTTTCCCGTAGACTCCGAATAACGGACTCTTAAATTAATAGAACGATCCACTATTGGTCGATAAGGACCACCGACAGCCTCCCTCCCAGACGCCTCACTGTCCAGGCCGCCTGGTGTAATCGCATGCGGCGGGA
>JAPUBX010001885.1:0-21034 GCA_028672205.1 Proteocephalus fallax | reverse complement strand
TCGTTTTTGTTGGTGCGACTGTTTGTGTGTGTGGACTGAATTGATGTCTTATAGAAATCCCTCATTTCCCGTGTAGATTTCTGCGATGAAATATTCGAAGTTGAATTGTAAGACGTTTTCTTTGGGCAAATATGGTTCTGGGTCTGTGCTGACTTATTCATCTTTCTCTTATTCATGCAACATAACAACCACGCGTTTATTGGCAATTTACAGCGAATCTCAGATGGTCAAGTCGAATGTCGCACGGAAAGCGATCAAACAGGCATCCATTGACTGTTGAACTCGTAATGATGTTCTGATATCCGGGCGAGGACCAAGAGCGCATCGATGCATCACCGAAAACATCGAAAACCTCCTTTATTGGAGCGTCTCTTGCGGAGGTGAAGCGACTTCGACTGTGCCTCTGTAGTTAGTGCACATAGCGCAAACAGGATCGAAATACTATCTTCGTTTGGAAATACTTCGCTTTCTTGTTTTGAGTAAAATAGTTTGTGGAAATTATCGGCGAGAATCTGCAAGCATATCTTGTATACTTGGGATGGGATACTTCCCTGGGGATTTATAATTTGTAAACTTGTTGTTTAAGTACCGCGGTAACCCATATTTAGGGTCTTACTGGTGATCTACAATTTGTTGACTTTTGTATCCCATTGGCGATGTCTGATCAATCATTTAACCTTTCTTACAATCTTAGACGGTCAAGCTTTCCGAAGTATTCTTGGTGATGCAGTCTTTTCGGGGGTCCCAGCTTTGTTGGGACTGATTGTTGGACAGGCGCGTCGGTTGAGTTCCGCTGCTAGTCAACGAAGTCCTCTCTTGTGGGTTCACCAGTAGGTTTTGCGAGGTGGCAGAAGGGAGATTTCGGCGCTTCGTCGGTTTGTCAATTGCACCAGTTTTGATGTGTAGACAGAGATCTCTTGGGACGATGGAAGGGCGTGCAGGAGACGCCAAGGTTTTTGTGGTTGCAATTCTTCTCCAAGCGTTTTCTCAGGCCGAATATCACCTTCTTTCCCATTGCTGACGAATTACCTGTTTGGATCCGTTCGTGGTTTCAAATGGTCTTTCTCACCTTTGTTGGATACTTTGGAAATTGATCGAGAAAAGCCTTGCAGGGAGAGAGGACAGGAATGTGAGTGAGGTGGCAAATCGAGGTTTTTGCTGTGTATCTCGAGACGTCCGCTGCCATTGATGTTTCTTCGATTTGCAGCCTGGAGGACAAAACTGGTGTCAAGAAGTAGATGGGGTTTGACGCTCACGTCAGCGCCGGAGTCCACCATGAAGCGGCGACCGCGTTCGACGTCCTTCACAATGAGAATGCGGCTGGGCGTGTACTTGCCAGACGGAGTGAAAGCCGCACAAAAAAATCGCTTGTCTGCTTACTTTACTGGCATTGGCGCTAGCTACAAATTAATTTGGCAAATTAACTTTAATAAATCGAAGCTTTGTATGACTCAAACGGACGAATATTAAATAATCTTTTTTGATTTTTGCATTTACGTTTTCGACGTTTGGTTAAATAATTGGCGAATCAGTAATCGTTATTAATCATATTTGATGGCACGGCATTTAATATTTGTTTTCCTTTCCAGTGACTGGGTATTTCTAGGTCGTTTATCATTAATTTTACTACTGATTTGAAGGGTCGATATTTCGCAACAGGATAATTGGCACGCCGATTTTCAATTTCCGTATGGGCTATTACATCTCTGGAAGGCATTGATGTCCGACCATAAGAATTTCCATTTCGTCGATAGTTGAAGTGTTGAATCGCCGCATATGTTCTCCAGTAGGCGTTTTATCAGGAAAGAGAATAATCTAGTTTGCTGGTTTGACCCTAGCGTTTAGCGAAATGGTCGATTTGTGGGTCCTGAAAACGTCTCAATCCATGCCACGCATGGTAAACTGATTTGTTGATTACCGTTTTCCCTATAGTATTTTACGTCGCAAGAAGTGACGGCATCGTATTTTGTTGTTTTATTATATTACTAGCTAACCCCGATCACCCGTAGCTGTGGCTTAGTTTACCCCTTCATCGGTTTATAGCGATAGGCATCTATAGTGGTCATCATTCCCGCTCTGTTGATGGGGGATCTGAGTTATATGCCCAAGTTTGGGCACTTGTGATGGGACTAGGAACGCCACCTGTCAAACCCTTCTTGAAGTCGTTTTATCCTGTAGTATGAGACGGTCGCTGAAGTTTTTATTTTTGGATCGATAGACAGTAAGATGGATGCTGTCCCATTGCAAACGCCATTAAAATGGTGAATTGAAATCTGATAAATTCAGATTGCATATCCGTTTGAATCATAAGAACACGAGAGGAATGAGAGCATCCTTGCTACTGAAAGCGCCGGGTAAGATTGTTGTTTCTAAGGCGTTGCTCATAAATTTGTGCGCGTGCCGTTGTGAAGCTTTCAGGTTGACATTGATCTCTTACTATGAAAATTTCCATCTCGTCGTTAGTTGAAGTGATGAATCGTCGCATATGTTCTCCAGTAGGCGTTTTGTCAGCAAAGACAACAATCTTGTGTATAACAGGTGGTATGATGTTAATTTTTGTTTTGAACAAAAGAACTAATTTTTTTTCGTGACGAAACTTTGATGCCGGAAGACATTCCGAAATGTGCATTCTATTCACAATTGCCATCACCGATAAAATACATCTGATGGAATTTATGTTTAACTTCGGGGAACAGGCAGCCGGCTCGAATAATAAAAATAATTTAAGTCGCTTTACTGATTTCACGAGGACCAAAACATTCAGCAAAACAAGTACTGGATGCGAAAATTGTCTTTTAGTTCCTGCTTCACCTGCTCTGGTGAAGGTAAAATCGGGAACAATAAGGAATGACCGAATTGCCATATGCCGCCGTTCTTGTGGGTATTGAACGGTATAGCCTACGCATTGGTCGAAGAGATTTACACTTGGATAAACTTGAAAAGAGGGGATAGTTGGGGTTGCTAAAACTACGAGCAGCGATTAGTGAACAACTATTGAAGTAGCGTTGAACGATGATTTCTTGAATGTAGAGCATAGCCAGACAACTAGAAAACGCGATTATTTTAAAAGCTGGTTGAAATTATAACTAATCGGTTTGCCCCGGAATGCGCTTGTTATCACGCGATCGGGTTTGACGCCGAACAGCTGTTTTTCGCTGACGAATTTCAGCCAATCGCGACCGATCGCAGGGTTTTTAAAACTATCCAGCTTTCTAGTTTTCTGTCTATGCTCTCCATCGAAGAGACCATCATTTAACGCGACTTCACTAGTTGTATACTGCATGCAAGTTATTAGATTACCCTTCCAATCCCCCCTATTCAAGTTTATCTAAATGTGAATCTCTTTAACCAATGCGTAGGCAATACCGTTAAATGCCCACAAGAAGAATTTGGTTATTCCTTATTTTTCCCTCTGATGCCAGGGACATCAACTCCACAGCCGGTCTGTTGAAACTCTACTTCCGTGAGCTTGGCGAGCCCTCATTCCCCAAGGCAGTGTTTATGGAACTCATCAACGTGGTCATGGAACGTAAGTGCTTGGTTTGTAGCGTTCGGAAAGCCCACGGTTGGCAGATTGGAAATTATTCCAGCCCCTGTGTTGCAGAACATTGTGGGGGCAGTGATATGCAGTCTCCATAGTCCCCCGGGCTGAATTACAAGTCATCGATTGGTTGTTTGCGCGAGGAGCAAATTGTAGTCCGGTTCTTGCACTGACACAGACGGCGTCGTTGATTTTGAGACTGGTGTAATTTTGTCATCTTTTCAGGGCGTGATGCGGACGACTGTGTGGAGCGGATGGCATCAATTGTCTCCATCGGACTATCCCGTGCCGTCTTCGTTGTAATGCGCTACCTCTTCGCATTCCTTCACCAGTAAGCTGAAGTCATTTTTATACAAGCACTGACACAGTACTCAGCATTAACGCTCTTTCATATGAACCAATCGACCAGATTGTCGCCCCAACAATGACCGTTGTTTTCGATGGCCCTATGGGTTATGCCTTCCGCTTTCTGTGGGATAACAATGTCAATTTTATTGTTTAACCAGCGTTCTGCAAATTGTTTTGCAACAAAGAAACGCAATTCTGGTTTTAATACTTTCCTATGGGCCTCCCGATTGGCTAGATTGTTTAGTCGTCAGCATCCTCGCACTATTGGATAAGAATCTTGGTTCGACTCCAAGTTCAGGTCACCACGGATGGTACCTTTCGAAATTCCACGGAAACTGCATCACAGCATGCAACACGCCTTGTTAAGGATTTCGCAACGCATCCACAAACAACCAATTGAGGCCGACAGATTAATGAAGATAAATGATCGGTCATCAACTTATTTTAGCTTGGCTGAGTACTCCGATGAGAACATGATGGATCCATACAACTTGGCGATTTGTTTTGGACCCACGGTGATGCCGGCTCCGCCCGAGCTAGACCAGGTCGAGTGTCAGACCAGCGTCAACGACGTCGTGAAGCTGTTCATTTCACACCACCGTCGGATTTTCGACCCAACAGTGCTCGGTGCCTATTACGAAAAGTTCTCCGCCTCCTATTCCACCACAGCGCCGCCAGTTCTACCAATGGCAATCGCGCGCGAGGCCGTCCTAAAAGCCAACAGTCTTCGCCACCAGGCAAATTCTTTGATGGATAGTCCACGATCACTTGTGGGCTGTGGGGAAAAGCACCAAGAGTAAGGAGGTTGTGCAGGAAAAAACATGGATAATCGGTCCTATCTGTTCTACGCCAATCGATACATGTTCCTTTGGAATTTTAGGCTTCTAAATGAATCATCTGAACGAATGTTGTCGGATACTGCCTTAGATGACGAGGACTCTGATTCTGAAACCGAAGGTTAGTTGCTACTTGTTATATATAAGTAAACACAAATATTCAATTTGCCGCCTCATTAGTAATAATATTCTCGGATTTACTGACCTTGTTTTCTTCTTTCTTTTTTCCATCCACCCCTCGCACACACCCCTACATCCTCATTTGTTCTCATCATTTTGTCGCTTCCTTACACCGCAATAACGCGTGATTGGTCGGCTCTTAGATTGTTAAATTTCTCCTTTCAACATCTCATACCCGCGTTGATAACCAAGACTGATAACATTTAACCTATAGCACCGTTTGTACTCTCGAGGGCTCCGTAAACTCCGACTATTTATTCCTCTGAAAATTGTACACATTTCACTCTCGATGGGAGAACAGTTTTTACATTAATTCAGTTCTTTAATGCTATTCGATGATTGGTGGGAACGTTTTTTAATGGTACAATGAATAATTTGAATTAATAAAAAATTGAAAATCACTTACAATTGCGGACTTCATATTTGCAACAACGAATGCTCTAATAGGTGTCGCTCTTTCCTCGTGATACTGCGAATCTTGGATCCAGCTTTCTCGATACGAGTGAACGTAAAATGCAACCTAACACTTAATAATAATAATAATAATAAATTTTACGCTTTATTAAGATCACAAAGACCAGAACTTTCAGCATTTTAATGTTTAACAGGAATGGAGGAAATAACAACGAGGTAATGGCGGCCATAGAAGGCCTTGTCCATAACGCGCGCGAGACAGTTTCCGCCACCCGGCCTCCACGTTGCTAGATTGCAAGCGCACGCCACTACGCTCGGCCACTTAAGCACGAGTTGTAAGTGATTGAACTGAAATTATGTTTCTCTTTGTAGTCTATGATCCAATTTTTGATTATGCAACGTATTTGTCTTTCCGATCAATTATATTTTTCTATTTTATTGATCTTAAGATGTCAAAATCATTTGCATTTTGATTTGCCGCGTGATTGTGCGCGTGTTTTTATTCCCTTAACGCCACAGACCCAAATAATTGGTACGTTATTAAATTTTATAAGTTAATTTAACACCTCGTGGTTTTTCAGTCACGTTTACGGTGTTTAATCGATGTTTTTAAATAAATTGGAATGAAGTGTTAGAGGATAATGGAAAAACATTTTTTATGGAAAATGAAAAATAGGAACCATATATGATAAAGATTATCCAGGAATATTTTCAATAAATAAGTAAAGGAGCATTTTAATTCGACGGTGTGGAAGAAAACGCATCAGGTGTGTTCGAATTTATAAAGAGGGTCATTGATTGTTGCGGATTCATTTCGGATTCTGCAAACTGAATGACGGTTGATTGGTTACGAAGGATCCCTTTCAGTGTCACATTTGCTGGTTGTAGATTTAAAAGAATAATGTTATGCAATTGTAGGTAGTATAAATAATAATTTTTGAGTTTCAACTCACAAGGCAAAACTGCATAACACGGCGAGGTTGAATTCGAAGAACAGTCTAGCCGCTTCTCAAACCGCATCTCTTCTTTGTTGGTATTGCGAGAATAGAGAATCTAACAGCGAAAATGTCATAAATGATTTAGAAACATTTGAATGCTAACTTCGAAGTATTCATTTATGACGTAACGCTCCTCATTAATAATATTATTCCGCGTGTCAACAAAATCACGATGAATTGGCAATTTGACCAATATGTCGTCGGGCATGTCCATTTGCTCAGTAATTTCGTTAATTATCTCAACTTCCTTTACAGTTTTAGGTTTAATTCGAAATTCAAGTTCATTCGACTGTTGTCCCACGTTGCCATGGATGCAAATCGCGTCGTCACCTAAATCAAATGGAAACACAATCAGCGTCACGAAGTCTACAAAATCCCCTTTCGGTCCAAGGGACGAACAGCCTACTCATTTTGGACAAGCAGAAGTCCATCTTGTTATTGCAGTCCAAATTGAAGATTGTCTTGTTTTCCCACGACACGACCTTCATGCATACACAATAGAAGACAACTGAAAAGAACCTACCATCGGTGCGAAATCCAGTTGCAACGGAATTTCAAATGTTTCGTTTGGCTTGATGTAGTAGAGGCAATAGGGATTTTTGCAGATCTGGCTTATTTTCTTTCCTAATAATGGGTACACATATGATCTAGATCGATAGATAGCGCATTAAGACACGATTAATTACAATCTTCTAAGGGGTGCTTAGATAATTCTATACATCGAAAATAGTTGAAGTGGAATAGCTTAAATACGAACCAGTACGCGTTGGCGCCAGAAATAGTGTCATTTTCTCGTTGAGATTGGATTTAATACCAGTTATCCTCACGATTCCTCGAGCACGTCTAATGATCCCCTTTAGCGTAAAGTTGGCTGAATCGGAATAGATAATGCTCAGCAGAGAGAGTTTTTCAGCATTTAATAGTTACATTCGCATTCTTCAACTCACACGGCAAGTATTTATAACATGGTGACCTTGATGCAGAAGAACAGTTAGTCCGCTTCTCAAACACCACCCGGTTATTACTCGAATCACGAGCAAAGAGAATCTAACCGAAAATATTTAAAACATAGGATTCGCCAAAATTGATACTTAAAATCATCAGAAACTTGCGTCAAAGTATCCAGGTGTGACATAATGCTCTTCATTAATGGTGTAATTTTTCGAAATTATGGCTTGTCCTTCAAATAAAAAAGGTTACAACAACATGGAATAAATTGCAAAGGTTTCGTTAGACTCACCCGTTTCCGAATCGTTTGCGTGAGTGATATTAACAGAGGACACCAATCGCGAAGCCATAGCAAATATAATATCATAAGGTTGTGGCCCCACATTGCCATGAATGGAAATTGCGTTGTCAGCTGTAGCCAATCGAAACGGAAAATATGTTGGAAAGTCATCAAAAGTACCCACGTGGTTCAATGGACTAACAACCTACTCTTGTTGAACAAGCAGAAGTCTGTTGCGTTGCTGCAGTCCAAATCGAAGACTGTATTGTTTTCCCACGTCGCGACCTACTCACATGAACAGTAGAGGACAACTTAAAAGGACCTACCATCGGTGCGAAATTCAGTTGGAGCGGAATTTCGAATGTTTCGTTCGGAGTTACATTTATAAATAGACTTTCATGCTGGCACATGGAACCAGAGACTAAAATGAACGATTGTAAAAAGCCGTTTATAGATTCGGCATGATGGTAAAGTGGAATTAAATTAGAAAGCGAACTCACCTAGCAGAAGACATCCCACACGAGTTATCGCGTTCATTGCAGGCGGAAATTGAAATGGAGATATAAATTTTCACCTTATATAGCATGCAATAAGACGTGGATTTATGGCGCCATTTCTGATTTGCTAGTTTAATAAAGCAGAGGGCACCCACAATCGTGTTGGATCCACTTGCAAATTGTGTTATACAATTTGCCCTCAAAATCGGTCACCCGTTCAAGTTAATTTACCCTTGAAGTAGGAGTTCACAGTGAATACACAGAAGCCAACGGACCCAAGACTTCATAATTCTTTTGAGATCAATAAGAGATTTTCCCCAGGTAGTATGAACGGTTGTTTAACGTCCCAGAATGTAATGAAAAGGACTGAGCGCCTGTTGGGACGGACATTCGTAACAGCATCTTGGGCCTACTCATGCATCAATAGTGGACTGTCTTTAAATTAAAAAGGCAAAATCGGTGTTCTGCTTGCTTGCTTTACTGTCATTGCCTTCAGCTGCAAATATTTTTTTCAAATAAACATATTGTGGTGATTGCTAACTTTAATTATTAATTTTGTTTTACTATACTAACGTATATTGTACGTGACACTTTTGAATACGAATCATCGTTGCTGCACGTGTCTTATTCGTTAAGGGTCTCGGTTGGCTCATAGAGTTTTACCGATATTACAGACAATCCATCTATTCTATATTAAGGGTTAATTAAACCCTCCATACAATACTATCACATTTGGCGTCGCTACTATGTCAAAAATGGACCTGGAATCCTTATCAGTAAATGCAACTTCACGCGAAGTGTCGGACTATATTGAACGTTTCGAAATGTGAGCTATAACCCAAGATAATCTCGCTGAAGAAAAGAAAGCTGCTTACTTTCTGAATGCAATTGGCAAAGATGCTTATGTTCTGGTGAAAAACTTAATTTATCCGGATATTCCTATTAAAATGCCACTCGCCAAGATGCAGGAAGCTATTATTCAGCATATTAAGCCTATAGCTTTTGAGGCTGCTGAACGGAGCATATTCCATAATATCATGCGAAAATCCGACCAAAACATTCGAGATGTTATACTTCTACTTCAGACCCAGGCAGCAAAATGCAACTTTGACGCTCAATTAGACACGCAATTACACGGCCGTTTAATTGCAGGCATCAATGATCCTAATCTCCAAAGACAATTACTATTACTAAAGAATCCTACATTCCAAAGTGTTCGTGCTATATGCGAACAATTCCATGATGTCTCGAACATTATAAAAATTTCTCAAATTCCAGATCCCGTGTTTCACTCCACATCCATCCCAAGGAGACCAAGCGCGCGGATATTCAAAAATCGCAAAACCAAGACTGATAATTAATTGAATACTTGTCATTCGTGTGGCAAATTGCATTCACGGGAGCAATGTAAATTCCGTGATGCGAAATGCTATAATTGTGGCAAAATAGGCCACATCAAGTCTGTCTGCAAATCAAAGGTTTGTGCGATTACTAAGGATTTCGAGGAAAATATATCTGATATGGCTCTGATGATTTCTAGCAGTCAGAGCGCTGGCCATATTTCTAAGGAACTTACGAATTCACATGGAAAAATGATGTTCTTTATTGTTGATACTGGGAGTGTGGAATCACTCATTCCTATCCATGCATTAAAGAAGTTCTGTCCAAGTCCATGTATACAGAAGATCGACCAGTTGATTATTGGTATCACTGGTCATTCACTGAAAATCCTTGGTTTCTGTATGATTAATATTATACCAGATGGCACCAGATTCCTATGCAAATTCTTGGTGTCGACGACGGGTCCAGCTATTATCGGTTTGACCGTCATGAAGCAACTCAAGTTTCAATTGAGTTTCTATTCATTACCGGCAGTTGAGTCCGAGTTAAAAGATTTGGTTCAAAAGTGCACCAGAGTGACTGGTGGAATAAAAATTCTAAAGTCAAACTCGATTTTGCCGGAGATCCTATGTTCTTGAAGCGGAGGATTACTGCCATCGCCTAACGAGACTCTGTTGAACGAACTCTGAACGAATTTGTGGAGAGGAATAAACTGACGTTATATAGTATGCGATGACAAGTGCATTTGTTTAATCAAGCAAATCGCACTCACTCACCTGTTGGATTAATCTGTACATTCTAAACTGAAAATTGCTCCCACAATCGGTTGCCCGTTAACGGTATGAATGGGGGGGGGGTCAACTATCCTGATGGAGGATAAACGGACGTGCAAAAAATTCGTTTGGCATTCCGTCCGAAAGCGAATCTCTGTGTACCAATTTGAATGCCGCTTGCTTTAAGCCAGGTGGCTGTTAGAGCTTTTAATGATGTTCCAATATTCTCGCGACGCTAAAGAGCAACCTCGACCACATCGACAACCTCGTTGATTGGAGCTTCTCTTGTAGACGCTAAGCGACTTTGGTTGCCATGTCGATTAGACTGTTGCCTCTGCTGTTAATGTACATTGCGAAAACAGGAAATACAACCTTCATTTGGAAATCGCGTTGGACATCATCAATCGAAGACTGCATACGACGATTATATCGGGCGCATTTTGGATACGCCTGGCTTCTCGTTAGAGTAACCGCACCTGCAAAACACCAAAATTATTATAATCGATTGCGCTCTACCTACTTGCGACCCTCAGGAAGGAATAATCTGTCGGTTAGCAGTGGATAGGAAGTATTCAAAACATAATTTGTGAAAACGCGACGTCACCGGAACGAATAGATCACCGAGACAACACTCAAAGAGACAACTTACCGCAAAGGCCTAGGAAACCCGCTTGCAAGACACGCCCAACTCTGACGGCAGGAAATGGTATACCGAAACAAGAACTAGTCCGAAGTGACGGAATCTATGGAGATCGAAACTTACACAGGCGACTTGTATAAGCTCTTCCAAATCATCCGACTAGCATCCGACAAGCGCCGTCGTCAACAGGATATCGGGCGCATTACTTCTCGCAATCACATTGCCAACTGTGGCGTTGCCATAGTAACGGGCATCTAAACTCATTGTTAGGAACTATCGAAACTGAACGCATGGAACGCATCGGCTCTCAGTCCGTCCACTTAGTGCGCGCTGAACCAAAATCGGTTCCGAATCGACACCTCCGATAGCTGCGCATGCGTGTCCACGATTCGCGATAGTCATAAAGCCGGTTCATCCCCTTGTCGCCGATAGCCTTGACAACCAAGAAGAAGCAAGGACAACCAAAGCTATTCACGTTGTCCCAAACTTAATATTCGACCTATTCTAAGCAATAAACGCATTGGAAGGAATAGCCTTCTTTCCGAAGACCAATTGAATTTAGCTTTGAGAATTCTTCTGGTTTCACGGGGTTCCCCATGGAATGGTATGAAGAAATAAAACACCGCGTGTCATAATTTCAAGTTAATGGTTTTAGAGCTTTCGGATATTACCTATTATCCAAGAAATGGCTGATTTACGTTTTTAATTTATGCAGATTGCTTAGTTTCCCATCTATCTCGCGTTATAGAGATAGTATTCTGCACTGATTGGGGCCGTTGTGAATCCAGAATATCACGCCATGCACAGGATTGGGTCACTTGGGTGCAAGTCATATCACGCCATTTCCGCTTTGCTTGTTGTGTGAAGCAAAGTGCATCTGCGTACTAGTGAGATTCTTCTGCATTCAGGGAAATTACTCTTTCAAATATCGGCGTTCGAGGCAAGTGGCCCGATGGTTTAGCGGTCGACATTCTCGCTCTCTTGGTGATAGACCTTTGCTCGACTACCGAACCAGGCATCCGCCGATGGCCGCGCCAAAATAGTTGGACGCCATTACAAATAAGAATTGATGGCTTTAAAGGACGCCCATTCTTCCATGATTGTTTTGATAAATCAGATGGGAAATGCTGTATTATAATCACTTTATTTATTTTAATCTGCGTAACGACGATAGTCTTCACCGTTCATATAAATTCGATTCATTTGGGATGTATTGTAACATTTCATTATTAAATGAATACAAGGCTGTCAAAATATAAAAAAACCAATCTTTTGCTTTCAGAACCAGATATCGTTTGGATAGGCCAGTTGCCAGCAGCAGCAATTGGAGTAAGCCCCGAAGAGAGGCGTAGTCCTGCTCCCATTTCATAAGATCTTGGGAGGACTTGTAGCTGATTCTACTGGGTGAATTGTTATCCAAATTCTTCTGGCCTGGTTTTGCCCTTGCGTTTAGTTAAATGGCGGCTGCTTGCTTTCCGATTTGAAGGCCATGGAGACCAAATACGTTTCATTGTTTTAGTGTTGGGAAGAGGGCATTCGCCAATTCTCGCTGTGGAGTGAGCTATACGCGACAACGTCGAACTCAAAAGCTTGTCACTTCAAGCCTTCCTACCCCATGGAAATGAACAATTTACGTTATGTGTGATGCTACGAGGCATCCGTGATCACAACATTGCTCACGAATTCACGCGACACCCTCCGTCTATTGCTAAGGAGGCGAGCGCTTTTGCATCAGCAGCTTTTGTTAGCTCCCCCCCATCAACGGAACCTTCTTCTATCGAGCAGATCCTACGCGACAACATCCCTTTACAAAGCGTTGGTTCCGTTCACAAATGTTTAACTTGGGCAGACCCAAAAATCTTATGCATCGATTAAAGGCGCCTAAACGCAGTCACGACAACAGGCGCCTTTTCCCGATCTATTAGCGGTCATGGCGCATCAGAAGTACTAAACATCCCTGGAACTCACTTCCAGTAACTGACAGATTGAATAAAACCCTGCAGACCGTTCGAAAACGGCCTTTACACAGCCTAGCGGACTCAATAAGTTTGGCAAACACCCCGTGGACCCCGTCAACGCGGCGTACACACGCCAACGCTTCAAGCAAAACTATTATGTAAGGGTTGTACCCTTCCCGCTGTCTAGTGCATTAAGACTACGTAATAGTGTATGCTGCGACAATCGAACAATGATTACAGAATCAAACAAAAGTTTTAACGCGATATGCTCGCGTGGTTTCAGCGTTGAACCCCCTGGAAATGTGGCTTTATCAACCTCAAATCTGTTTCTTCGGTCACCTTCTAGGCCGCGACGGCCTCCTAACAGACCCCGACAAGGTAAGGTCTGTTAATGACTGGCCACTTCCATCTAATAGCGACGAAATACAGTCTTTCCTATGGCTAGCTGGCTATTACAGGTACTTCATCCCAACCCACGCCCACCTAGCCTTCCCACTAACATTACTGACCGAGAAGTCACGCCATTTTCGTTGGACACCCGACTGCGACCGAGGCTTTTCCAACAAATAAAAGAGGCCCTCACCTCCGCCCAGTCCCAATTTCAACGTACTTACCCATGACGGCCCTAATTTTATCACGGATAGGGAGGCATTTTTGTGGTGGTTGCTAACTTTAATTATTAATTGTGTTTTACTATGCTGACTATTGTACCGCACTTTGCAGAATATACTATACGACGTGGCTGCACGTGTTCTCATTCTGAAAATAATAATAATATTCGCTTTATTAAGGTCACGAGGACCACAACGTTAAGTATTAAAATTTACAATAAACAAAAATGTGATCGTATCACTGAAACCAATTTTCAAGAAATGCCAATTTAACCTACGAAGTATAAAAGGTTTGGCAAACGGGAAATGGCGGCCATTGAAAGGTTCTATCCAAAACGCGCGCCTATCATTGTCGGCTCCTACAAGTGTCCGTATCGCTGAAACCAGAAAAAGGTCTCGGTTGGCCATTTGGGTTATACCGATATTACAGACAATTCGTCCGTAATTTAACTCTCCATACAATATAATCACATTTGGCGTCGCAACTATGTCAAAAACGAACCTCGAATCCTTATCAGTTAATGCAACTTCACGAGAAGTGTCGGACTAAATTGAGCGTTTCGAAATTTGGGCAATCACCCAAGATAATCTCGCTGGAGAAAAGAAAGCTGCTTACTTTCTGAATGCAATTGGCAAAGATGCTTATGTTCTGGTGAAAAACTTAATTTATCCGGATATTCCTATTAAGATGCCACTCGCCAAGATGCAGGAAGCTATTATTCAGCATATTAAGCCTATAGCTTTTGAGGCTGCAGAACGGAGCATATTCCATAATATCATGCGAAAATCCGACCAAACGTTCGAGATGTTATACTTCTACTTCAGACTCAGGCCGCAAAATGCAACTTTGAAGCTCAATTAGACACGCAATTGCGCGACCGTTTAATTGCAGGCATCAATGATCCTAATCTCCAAAGGCAATTACTATTACTCAAGAATCCTACATTCCAGAGTGTTCGTGCTATATGCGAACAATTCGAAGATGTCTCGAACATTGTCAAAATTTCTATTATTCCAGATCCCGTGTTTCACTCCAGATCCATCCCTAGGAGACAAAACGCGCAGATATTCAAAAATCGCAAAAACAAGACTGATAATTCATTCGGTACTTGTAATTCGTGTGGCAAATTGCATTCACGGGAGCAATGCAAATTCCGTGATGCGAAATGCTATAATTGTGGCAAAACAGGCCATATCAAATCGGTCTGCAAATCCAAGGTTTGTGCGATTACTAAAAATTCCGACGAAAATATATCCGATAGGGATCTGATGAGTTCTAGCAGTCAGAGCGGTGGCCATATTTCCAAGGAACTTATGAATTCACGTGGAAAAAAGATGTCCTTTATTGTTGATACTGGGAGTGTGGAATCACTCATTCCTATCCATGCATTAAAGAAGTTCTGTCCAAGTCCATGTATACAGAAGACCGACCAGTTGATTATTGGTATCACTGGTCATTCACTGAAAATCCTTGGTTTCTGTATGATTAATATTATACGAGATTCCACCAGATTCCTATGCAAATTCTTGGTGTCGACGACGGGTCCAGCCATTATCAGTTTGACCGTCATGAAGCAGCTCAAGTGTCAAGCGAGTTTCAATTCATTACCGGCTGTTTAGTCCGAGCTTAAAGATCTGGCCCAAAAGTGCACCAGAGTGACTGGTGGAATGAAAATTCCCAAAGTCGAATTGTTGGAGCGTAATATACTGACTCCAGTGATCTGTTCACAATAGGCCACTCCCATTGTGACACCACTAAAACCCGACGGTTGTACACCCAAGATATGTGGTAATTACAGGATTACACTCAATCGCCGATTGTTAGAGAAGACATGCACTACTTCGGAACCAGAAGACATCCTCTATAAATTCAAGAAATCGAGTGTCTTCTCAAAAATTGATACACACTATGCCTACTTAAAGATTCAACTGGATTACGAATCCATTTTGCTGACAGATATTAATACACCCTGTGGGTTATTCAGGTACAACTTTCTACCTTTGGGGCTAAATGTTGCCCCGGCTATTATCCCGGATTGCATTAATGACATATTGGATGGCCTTAATGGTATTGAAGTTTACCAAGTCGACAGTTTTTGTCATTGATGTCAGCAGGCATGATCATGAAGACAGAATCTTCCAGCTATTCTCAAGTTTTGTCGATTATAATGCTGCACCTATTCTGCTGATCAACCAACCACTGGTTTAAGTCCGGTTGCGTTATTCAAAGGGCGTAAACTTGTTCAAATGCCTTGGATAAGGAGAGGTCACCTTTTTCAAAGGGAATTATATTAGGCCGTCTCGCGGTCTTATACTTGGACGAAGTGGAAATTGTATGGTTACTATCCTCGATGTTACTGATTCCCATCCTTCTGAACCAGCTGTCCCGGCTAATATGACTCCATCCGTTCCAGGCAAATGCTGACAAGCTCTACCTCGGCACTCGGAGCGTCTGGATTTGAAATCGCCGGTCGACTACCGCATGCCATCGAGGCTGCTGCACCCAAGTTGATGTGGTGGTTGCTAACTTTAACTATTAATTATGTTTTACTATGCTGACTATTGTACCGCACTTTTAAGAATATACTATTCGACGTGGCTGCACGTGTTCTGATTTTGTAACGGTGTCCGCTGACTTATACATATTTATTTTATTCATGCAACATAACAACCACGCGTTAATTGGCAATTTACAGCGAATCTCAGATGGTCAAGTCGAATGTCGCACGGAAAGCGATCAAACAGCTATCAATTGACTGTTGAACTCGTAATGATGTTCTGATATCCGGGCGAGGACCAAGAGCTCATCGATGCATCACCGAAAACATCGAAAAACCTCATTTATTGGAGCGTCTCGTGCGAAGATGTAGCGATTTCGAATGTGCCTCTGTAGTTAGTCCATACAGCGCAATAAGGATCTAAATACTATCTTCGTTTGGATAAAGGCTTTCTTGTTTTGAGTAAAATAGTTTGTGGAAAGTATCCGTGAGAATCGGAAAGCATATCTTGTATAATTGGGATGGGATACGCCCCAGGTGATTAATAATTTGTAAACTTGTTGTTCAAGTACCGCTTAAACTAATATTTAGGGTCTCACTGGTGATCTACAATTTGTTTACTTTTGTATCCCATTGGCGATGTCTGACCCAGTAGGTTTGCCGCGGTGGCAGAAAGGAGAATCCGGCGCTTCGTCGGTTTGTCAATTGCACCTATGTTGATGTGTTGTTAGAGAACCGTGAAGACAGAGATCTCTTGGGACTGTGGAAGGGCGTGCAGGAGACGCCAAGGTTTTTGTGGTTGCAATTCTTCTCCAAGCGTTTTCTCAGGCCGAATATCCATTTTTTCCAATTGCTGACGAATTACCTGTTTGGATGTATGAACTTAACTCCCTATCAACCAAAGAATGTTGAATATAGCATACACTCCGTTCGTGGTTCCAAATCGTCTTTCTCACCTTTGTTGGATACTCCTTTAAAAAATTCGCCGATAGAATGCGTTTTAATAACAGCTACTGAATTCACTTAAGTAGGTTAAACATGTAGTGGTTAAACATTTGCTAGGTGGCTTAATTCATCCACTCGCAAATATATATGATAAATGTCGACGGTGCTCAAGAGGAACACAACGATAAAATCGATTTTATATCGGGTCGAATCTGTTTAAATCAAACGGACTAATGCGAGCCCAATAAATATGGACCTTTCGAATGACTGAAACCACGAAAAGATATAAAATGTGCCTCCCTGTAGTAATTCGCGGACTCAAACTGTCGGAATTTTCCACCAATCTCAGGATTTTTTAAAAAAATTCGTCTTTTTCGTTGATAAACAATGTTTTGCTGCTGTTCGATTGATCTTTATCTGAAAATATTCGAGAAATCGTAATAGAATTCGTGGTCTTCGTAAACACGCGAATAGTTGATCGCTAGAATTAAGTATGCGATATAGAAACACGGATTTCATTATACAAATATTCATTCACCTTCTCTTTCATGAGACTGTGGTGGTTCAGTGCCAACGATACTTTAAACCACTAAGCCTTTTTATGACATACGCGTCTAAAAAGGATTACGAATGAGAACACAAACAAAAGTATAATCAAGACTGTTCTCTTTGTTTAATAATACAAATTCATGACGTTAAGTCAGCGATCGCGCGTTCGTGGGCGAAATCGGTTCGTGTGTGGTAAAACAGAAGGGGGCTTTTAAGGTCACTACAGGCATCCCCCCATAGACTCTTCGTCGACAGGGGAATAGATATAATAAGGATGGCTGGTTGGGACGCAGGTTGACCGACGGGAACTCGATTGGATATTTGATTGCGAAATTGACGATGGAAAATAGTGTCAAGGTACTTGCAAGACGTTCATGAGACGTTTGTGTCGGTCCTTTACATCGTAGCAGAGTTGGCGTTCGGATTGACAAAAATCGGGCGAGGTTGGCACGTTATTTAAATAAAGATCTGAGGTGATTTATCTAGACGGATTCCTCACGGAAGATGAATAAAATCATGTAGCCTGGATTTCGTGTCTACCGATGCGATTCGTATGCGTGGTAGCAGAGTTGGCGTTCGGATTGACAAAAGGTGGTTGAAAGTAGCACATAATGAAGAGAAAGAGGCTTCTATCGCTGTGGATATATCTACACATACGTACAATGAAGAGTGTTACTTCACCTGGCATTTGCGTCCATCGATGCAAGTCGTATGCATCGTAGCATGGGTTGCGTTCGGGTTGATTTAAAGCGGTCAAGGTTCGTGCTTAATTATAAGAAAAAGGCTTTTATCGCTGTGAGGTAATTTGCGCAGATAGATTCCTTACGGGAAATGATGAGATTAAAATCGCATGGCTTTCGTGTCTACCAATGTGAGTTGTATGCGTCATAGAATTGTTAGCATTCGGATTGGCATAAAGCGGTCGAGGATAGAATGTGAATGTCAGAAAAGGCTTCTGTTGCTGTGAGGTGATTTGGGTAGACGGATTCCTCACGGAATATGAAGGTATACATATCACCATGCTTTCCTCTCTAACGATGAGAGTCATATGCGTCGTAGCATGGCTGGCGGTCGAGTTGAAACAAAACCGTCGAAGAAGTAAGAAGCGCACATGCAGGTTCATGTGAAATATGTTTCGGTCGCAGATGGGTGATGAAAATAGATTTTAGTGAAAACTTCGGGTTTATGGCGGTCTGTGGTTTTTCACAACACGAGATGAGTAGAACGGGACGGAAATGTTCGAAAATGACGTTGATCATCGTAGAAAAACAAGATTTGCTCCGGGCATGATATGCTCGCACATATTGTGATTCTAGGAAATCGTGGCCTAAAAATCAGAATGGCACGATAATCAAAGATGAAGGTCGGGAATGAAACTTATGGTTTATTATTCTAACAATAGTTAGGGCCCGACCTGGACTGAAAACGCCGACAAGGTGCGATTCATAGAACCCGTTGCGTCGAGTCCTGTGTCGTTGTTCGGTGTCAACGTTTTGGAGATCTGGAAATTGATTGAGAAGGGCCTTGTAGGGAGAGGGGACAAGAATTTGAGTGAGGTGGCAAATCGAGGTTGTTGCTGTATATCCCGAGACGTCCGCTGCCATTGATTCGTCAACGAGTTCCTTTCGTCGGACGCTGACAGATAGGTCAAACGTGAAAAGGAAGTTCGCACATAAGATCGCATGAGGGACATCAGCTACGATGAATGTGAAAGGGAAAATGCGCCCAACTTTTCTGCTAATTAAAGCCCAACTATGAACGCTTTCTTATTAGTGGCATTCCATTTTAACGTGTATACGCATCGCCAGAAAGTAGATACCAACAAGAAATGTGTTTTAATCGACACGGGTTCATGGGAGTGCGTACAAGTTATACCGAACAAGTCTTGTGGACAAACAATTTTTTGTTTTTTTGTTCCAGTGCCTGTATGGATATAGATATTGTGTGGTTTTCCGACTTTGGAATACGAAATATGCAATGCCCCATGCGAAGAGCAATCCAAGGCTAGATAGGAACGACACAATTCTAGATTTTGGACTTGAGCCTAATTGATGGCCATTGCAAACGCCATTCAAATGGTGAATTGAAATCTGATAAATTCAGATGGCATATCTGTTTGAATCATAAGAACACGAGAGGAATCAGAGCATCCTTGCCATTGAAAGCGCTGGGCAAGATTGTTGCTGCTAAGGCGTTGCTCATAAATTTGGCCGCGTTCCGTTGTGAAGCTTTCAGCTTGACATTGATCGTCAATAGGGTCGATATTTCGAAACAGAATACAATATCGAGAATTATACAAGCACGGAAAAGAGTTTTTATACGGCTAGAGCTTAAACCCAGTGTCCTGAAGATACATTTGTCGTTTCACTTCGAAAGTTGGCATGCATTGAACAGCAATGATTTCGGAGCTGAACGACGTCATTTGCGGGTATTTATTTTATTTTTTCATGTAAGATAGGAAATGCTTAGATTCAGCCGTAAATCTGGCAGTGGTGGTTCTCCAAGCTGAGGCAGCGTAGCTTTTCAGGCGGCGCAACATATTTCTTGGCTTTCGTAATTAAATCACCTTTTTTTCTAGTTTAGATGATATCATGCCGGGTGAAATTATAACTACTATTTTTTTTACTTTCACCAGAGCAGGTGAAGTCGGAACTAAAAGGCCCGCACAATTATCATCAATGTCAGCGGTGCGGGCAGGCATTCGATCACAACCGCGGCCACACAGACGCCCTCTAGGAATCATCCTGGCGACAACAGAGTGACCGCTCGTCAGCCTCATAGTCGCCGTGTGACCCCGATACCGGCTGCTGTGTGCGGTCGAGTCAGCTGTTCATGCCTCATGACCTCAATAAAGCCGCTAAAAGTATTAAAATATTATATATTATTCATGTCTTGACGCTGAGCGGGGACAATCTAGGAAATGGGATTAGTTAATGGCTGTGCCCAAACGTCAGTAAACACGACGAATAAGACGACTTAACTGGGCGAGTGACCTTTACTTATGAAGGAAGATTGATTGAAGGTACACGTATCGTGTAAGTGCACTTACGAAAGAGGATATATTAATTAAATCGATAGAAGAATAAGTTTGAACAAAATAGGAGCTTTGGGCGAAAATACGGGGGGCCTCATAACGGGTAACTACCCCACTGATCCATAGTGTGGGAGTTGGGAGGATGTCGCTGTAGTAGGGAGGCTCAGCGGATGAGAGAAAGGCATCATGTTTGCAGTGAGAAAGTGATTTGCCTCACTTTGAGTGGACCAGAAGGGTTGTTTACACCATCGTATCGAACTCCGTGCCATCGCTTTATTGGGGTCACGAGGACCAAAACTTTCAGCATAGCAAGTACTGGATACGAAAATTGTCGCCAAAAATACGAGCAGCGATTAGTGAACATCTATTGAAGTGGCGTTGAACGATGATTTCTTGAATGGAGAGCTTAGGCAGACCACTAGAAAACGAGATTATCTTAAAAGCTAACGGAGGGCTATAAAGTCAGAGTATTTAAGGCCGGGGAAATTTACTGGGGACCAATATACAATGAAGGGAATTATACAGGCATGGCCAAGGATGTTATCCGGCTAGAGCTTAAACCAAGTCTCCTGAAGATAAATTAGTAGTTTCACTTCGAAAGTTGGCATGTATTGAACTGCAACGATTTCGGAGCCGAACAACG
>JAPUBX010001883.1:0-13549 GCA_028672205.1 Proteocephalus fallax | reverse complement strand
AAAGCTGTTTTGAACTAGTTTAGACTCATGCTTATATCTAATTCAGAAAAAAAGTAATTTGCTCTACCGAGTGTCAAGTTGACATTTGATGTAAATTGGAGCAATCAATTTATATAGGTGTGCCCGACGACTAATATATAAAAACATTTTTGTTGTTTGGGACGTAAAACCCCCTTCTTAAAGAATGAATTTTTTATTTAGACTGCGCAGAAGTTATACATAGCTGTGCGCAAATTACTCAAGATTAAATACGATACAGGCACGAGAGAATGCCGAATACAAACACGCGCCTTTGTATTTAATTGAAGAAAACGACTTTGCATCACCCTAGTAACAGTATCAAAAATGAAAGAACCTCGGTTAACGATGGTTCTGTAACTCGTTTCGAAGAACTTTGTTTTAATAAGATTTCCGTGGAACTGTGTGGAGTGTTGACTAATCCACTAAACGCAAACCTTGTCGCGTGTTTTTGCCTTATTTCGCTGACGCGAAAGGGGGACTGCATTTCCACCACAGAATTCAGTATTTTCTTTGCCTGGGTAAAAACCAGACTTATAGACAATAAAACCAAGGCAATCAAACCTTTCGACGTCAAATTTGCATTTCGACGGATAAACTGCCACATTATACTAGACAAAGCGTCGGAATAGTTGTAAGAGTCTCTCGTCATGATCATGCCTGCTGACACCATGGACAAAAATGTCATCTTGGTAAACATCAATACCATTAACGCCATCCAATATTCTATTAATGCACTCCTGGAAAATAGCCGGGGCAACATTCAGCCCAAAAAGTTGGAAGTTGTACCTGAATAACCCAAAGGGTGCATTAATAACTGTCAGCAAACTGGATTCATTATCCAGTGGAATCTGTGGGTAGGCATCTTTTAGATCAATTTTGGAGAAAAACGCGACCCCTTGAATTTATAGAGGATTTCTTCTGGTTCCGGAGTAGTGCATGTCTTCTTTAACAATCGGCGATTGAGTGTCATCTTGTAATCACCATATATCCTTGGTGTACAACCGTCGGATTTTAGTGGTGTCACAATGGGCCACTCCCGTTGTGAACAGCTCACTGAAGTCAGTATATTACGCTCCACCAATTGGTTCGGAGTCAGTTCGGCAGAGTATCGTAAACCGAAGGCAATAATCCTCCGCTTCAAGAACATAGGATCTCCGGCAACCTCGAGTTTGACTTTGGGAATTTTCATTCCACCAGTCACTCTGGTGCACTTTTGGACCAGATCTTTTAACTTTGACTACACTGCTGGTAATGAATAGAAACTCAGTTGAAACTTGAGCTGCTTCATGACGTTCAAACCGATAATGGCTTTACCCGTCGCGGACACCAAAAATTTGCATGGGAATCTGGTGTCATCTCGGATAATAAGGATCATACAGAATCCAATGATTTTCAATGAATGACCAGTGATACCAATAATCGCAGACAGATTTGATGTGGCCTATTTTGCCACAATTATAGCATTTCGCATCACGGAATTTGCATTGCTCCCGTAAATGCAATTTGCTACACGAATGAAAAATATTGAATGAATTATCAGTCTTGGTTTTGCGATTTTTGAATATCCGCGCGTTTGGTCTCCTAGTGATGGATATGGAGTGAAACACGGGATCTGGAATATTAGAAATTTTGACAATGTTCGAGACATCTTGGAATTGTTCGCTTATAGGACGAACACTTTGGAATGTAGGATTCTTTAGTAATAGTTAATGTCTTTGGAGATTAGGATCATTGATGCCTGCAATTAAACGGTCGCGCAATTGCGTGTCTTATTAAACTTCAAAGTTGAATTTTGCGGCCTGTGTCTGAAGTAGAAGTAAAAAATCTTGGATTTGTTTGTCGGAGTTTCGCATGATAGTGTGGAATTGGCTCCGTTGAGCAGCCTTAAAAGCTATGGGCTGAAGATGCTGAATAATAGCTTCCTGGATCTTGGCGAGTGGCGTTTTAAGGAGAATATCCGTAGAAACACCCGAGCATAAGCATCTTTACCAATGGCATTCAGGAAACTAGCAGCTTTCTTTTCTTCAGCGAGATTATCTTAGATTATAGCTCAAATTTCGAAACGCTCAATATAGTCCAAAACTTGCATCAATTGATTAAGATTCGAGGTTCATTTTTGACATAGTCGCGACGCAAAATGTGGTAGTATTATATGGAGGGTTGAATTAACCCTGAATATAGAATAGACGAATTGTATGTATTGGCGGTTGAACCCAAATAGCCAACAGAGACCTTTAACAATTGAAGACAAGTGCCGCATCTCGCAATTGTATATTCGTGAAAGTCACGTACAATAGTCAGTATAGTATAACAATCGATAGGGCTTGCAAAGACACACAAGGTCGTGAGTTGTTCGTTGCCAAAGCCATGTATTCCGCTGACATGGCTTGCATCCATGGTGTATTTTTGGACATGGAAGATGAAGGTGAATTTAAACTTCAAGCATACGCCATACTCTTATCGAACGTTGTAAACGCAGCAAATTGTTAACAAATCGATGGAGCTTGCAAAAGACACACAAGGTCATGAGTAGATTGTTCCAAAGCCATGAATACCACCGACATGGCTTGCATCCATGGTGTATTTTGGACATGGAAGATGAAGGTCAATTTATACTTCAAGCATACGCCATACTCTTATATAACGGGCAAGCGCGGCAAATTGAATACCAATCGATAGGGCTTGCAAAGACACACAAGGTCGTGAGTTGTTCGTGCCAAAGCCATTTATACCGCGACATGGCTTGCATCCATGGTATATTTTTGGACATTGAAGATGAAGGTCAATTTATACTTCAAGCATACGCAATACTCTTATCAGAACTGTGCAAGCACCGCAAATTATTAACCAATCGATAGAGCTTGCAAAGACACACAAGGTCATGAGTTGTGTCGTGCCAAAGTCATGTAAACCATTGACATGGCTTGCATCCATGGTGTATTTTTGGACAGGGAAGATCAAGGTCAATTTATACTTCAAGAATGCGCCATACTTTTATCGAACGTTTAAACGCGGCAAATTGTTAACAAATCGATGGAGCTTGCAAAAACACACTAGGTCATGAGTAGTTTTTTCCAAAGCCATGAATACCACCGACATGGCTTGCATCCATGGTGTATTTTGGACATGGAAGATGAAGGTCAATTTATACTTCAAGCATACGCCATACTCTTATATAACGGGCAAGCGCGGCAAATTGAAAACCAATCGATAGGTCTTGCAAAGACACACAAGGTCGTGAGTTGTTCGCGGCAAAGCCATTTTTCCGCGACATGGCTTGCATCCATGGTATATTTTTGGACATTGAAGATGAAGGTCAATTTATACTTCAAGCATACGCAATATTCTTATCGAACGTGCAAGCACCGCAAATTATAAAAAAACCGATAGAGCTTGCAAAGACACACATGGTCGTGAGTTGTTCGTGCCAAAGCCATGTAAACCACTGACATGGCTTGCATCCATGGTGTATTTTTGGACAGGGAAGATCAAGGTCAATTTATACTTCAAGAATGCGCCATACTTTTATCGAACGTTTAAACGCGGCAAATTGTTAACAAATCGATGGAGCTTGCAAAAACACACTAGGTCATGAGTAGTTTTTTCCAAAGCCATGAATACCACCGACATGGCTTGCATCCATGGTGTATTTTGGACATGGAAGATGAAGGTCAATTTATACTTCAAGCATACGCCATACTCTTATAGAACGTGCAAGCGCGGCAAATTGTAAAACCAATCGATAGAGTCTTGCAAAGACACACAAGGTCGTGAGTTGTTTGTGCCAAAGCCATGTATACCACCGACATGGCTTGCATCCATGGTATATTTTTGGACATTGAAGATGAAGGTCAATTTATACTTCAAGCATACGCAATACTTTTATAGAACGTGTACAGCACCGCAAATTGTTAACCAATCGATAGAGCTTGCAAAGACACACAATGGTCATGAGTTGTTCGTGCCAAAGCCATGTATACCACCGACATGGCTTGCATCCATGGTGTATTTTGGACATGGAAGATGAAGGTCAATTTATACTTCAAGCATACGCCATACTCTTATCGAACGTGCAAGTACGCGGCAAATTGTATAACAAATCGATAGAGCTTGCAAAAACACACATAGGTTATGAGTAGTTTGTTCCAAAGCCATGTATATCCAACCGACATGGCTTGCATCCATGGTGTATTTTTGGACATGGAAGATGAAGGTCAATTTTTACTTCAAGCATACGCCATACTCTTATATAACGTGCAGAGTGCAGCAAATTGTATAACCAATCGATAGGGCTTGCAAAGACACACAAGGTCGTGAGTTTTTCGTGCCAAAGCCATGTATACCGCGAGATGGCTTGCATCCATGGTGTATTTTTGGACCTGGAAGATGAAGGTCAATTAATACTTAAAGCATACGCAATATTCTTATCGAACGTGCAAGCACGGCAAATTGTATAAAAATCGATAGAGCTTGCAAAGACACACAAGGTCGTGAGTAGTTTTTGCCAAAGCAATGTATACAACCGACATGGCTTGCATCCATGGTGTATTTTGGACATGGAAGATGAAGGTCAATTTATACTTCAAGCATACGCCATACTTTTATAGAACGTGTAAACGCAGCAAATTGTTAACAAATCGATAGAGCTTGCAAAAACACACTAGGTCATGAGTAGTTTGTTCCAAAGCCATGCATACCACCGACATGGCTTGCATCCATGGTGTAGTTTTCTGACATGGAAAATGAAGGTCAATTAATACTTAAAGCATACGCAATATTCTTATCGAACGTGCAAGCACCGCAAATTGTATAACAAATCGATAGAGCTTGCAAAGACACACAAGGTCGTGAGTATGTTTGTTCCAAAGCCATGTATACCACCGACATGGCTTGCATCCATGGTGTATTTTTGTGACATTGAAGATGAAGGTCAATTTATACTTCAAGCATATTCCATACTCTTATAGAACGTGTAAAGCCGACAAATTGTATACCAATCGATTGATCCGGTATTATCGACGCCTAGTTTCCTTTTTATATACTTGAGACAGTTTTAGGATACGAAACCACTATCGCGAATATTTCGGTAAGCTTTTAACAGACAATGAAGAATTGATTTGGTAATAAACAAAACTACATGGATCCAAAACAAAAACCAAATTTATTCATTGTCTTCCTCCTTTTCACTGTATTCAGTGAAGTGTTTTGGTCTTTGAAGTGCTGGATGTAATTGGTGGAATAGAACATTAGATGATTGCTCCAAGACCTTACTGGCTTCATAAAAGAATAACGTCAATCCAAACCGACGATGATATGTGTAGATATGTTTTAGAAAAAAAGCCAAACGGTTCCAAAACATATACTTTAAAAAAAACACATGGATTCAGCTTTGACACGACATATGCATCAATCTCATAGGTTGTATTGTTCAAATAGCGCAGCCTGACATTAATTCACAAAAATAGTTTCCAAAGAAAAAACCCACATTTTTAGTCCAACACAAAATCGAAGCACTTTACCCAAGATGTTTAAGTGCCGGAAGGTTGCCTAATCTGAAACTGCAACAAAGTCACGAAAATGGCTGTTTGGGCGTTATTGCATTTAACACGACCGAAGACGAATAGGCGTTCGATAATGTTTCCTGACTTTAACAAAGTGTTTACTTTAAAGAAAGCAGATGACGGGCGTTTAGATGCAAAATATGTCAGACAACTGCGATAAAGAACACCAAAAACACTTTTTTGCTCGATTTTCAGTGTGAAATGCGAAGAGCCATTCATGAAGTCATCGAAAGCCGCCTTTAGCAACTTTTCAACGTCGATGGACGTGTGAATGCGGAAAACTGTGAACCGTTCCCAATTAATTCAACCTCATTTGCATCCGCTCAGCTCACGATGAGGCAGAAGAGTTTGCCGGTTTCGACTGGACAGATTGCAGCAGAAAATACGCACACCTTTGATCACTGCCGTCCAACTGGGGTGTGAGCAGTTTATAGTGCTGCATTCGGACTATTCCTCACACACTTGACTGTTTGGCAAGTAGTTAAATGGCATGCAAAACCACTACAATGTTTTAACTAAAAACTCAACAAGCGTTTGCAAACCCCCAAGCGAAGGGAGCAAGGAATTGTGCGTCCTTTTTGTCTTTGGTCTCAAACCGGCTAAATATAATTTTTACGGCAACACCATCGAAGAAACGACGATGATGAAATAACTTTTTGCAGGTTGTAAGGTCGTTCACCCACCGCTGTCGCTGTTATCAGGTTGTTGTTGGCGCCAGTCGAGTCGCTCGGAATGTCGCACTCTGGCACGTTTCTTACGCCAAGTGTCTGTCTTCTCGACTTTCTGTCTGCATTTGAACCCACACCCTTCTGTTTCCGTGGGTTAGTAGTCGCGACAGAAGGGATTGTGAATATGATGGAAGGACGAGGGGGATCTGAAATTTATGAAAAGGTTAATCTTGATCTAATGAATGTTGGAATTCGAAGTCTCTTAAACAAACACGTACCCATCTAGTGGTGCTGTATACTGGCTTACAGAACCACAAAATCTGCACCTTAAACTTAAGTCTTCAGGTAGTAAGGGTGCTGCTATAACTTAACGCTTTTGGTCGGCGAGGTTACAATGATTGACGGCCGCTCGAATTACCTTCGAGGCATCATAGACGACGAATGGTGGGCTTACCGAAGCCATGCCTATGATTTATTTGTAACGCGCATTATGGAAAAGCCACGAATTCCGTCTTGAGGAAAAAGCCCGTGGGTCCTGCTGGGTCGGACACTGCACGCGTAGTCGTCATCGTCGTCGCCGTCAATATGAGGGTATTTTCGCTGTCCGTGAAAGGCGGCCCGTCGCCATCGCTCGCAGAAAAAAGGTCGCCATGGACGTCTAGGCGAAAGACTGACAAAGTACAAAATAATTGGCTTCCGTGGTCATTCTACAAAGCAAAAAGCAACAGTCTAGTTCCTCAGCTTCTTTGGCCTGCGTCTTAGCAACCAGGAGGCTGCTTTTGCATCGGTCGGGTGCATCATCTGCAAGCCGACACACGACCGTTTGGAATTTGTAGTCGTGCTTGCATGGGGCTGGCAAAGCGGTTGCTTTCGTAGAATCCACCGACGAGGACATTGACAGCTGCAACAAGTCATAAATACTCTCCATAAAGTCATGACAAGCTCCATAAAGTTACTTATAACGTGAAAGATGGGCGTTACAAAAGCGAGACAACTAAATGAGGACTTACGTTAAAACGAGCTCTCTTCCGATTGACATTTAAATCGGGAAACGATTACGGCTGTGGGGGCTCGAACACGATGATATCGATCGCGAACTTCTAGCACACGTTTTTTGCAATGAGCATATACATGAGCTAGTGTCTTATTGAGAGCATTAGAAACATTGCGAAAACTTACGCAACCCAAGGATTTCCAGTTCTTTGCCTTCAATCACTAATTTTTTTCTTTTTGATTTCTCTGCACGAAAATTGTTAGAATTGGTCCGGCACAAACCTCTGTAGCTGTGTCTTTTGAGTATTCAATCTCTGCATGCCAGAATTCAAATCACTGCGAATCCGATTGATCAGGTTCCGAATATATAGGCGAAAAAAAAATCTGCTAGAATAACCTTCCTACTGTATTAAGGTAAAACAAAGATGAACAACAAACATACCCAAATCCTTATCCACATTTGTATTCTCTCTGATATCTGATAGTCCACAGTCTGCCTCGATCTATGACCCATACAGAAAGAGTATAACCTAACCTCTTTCTGATCGCTACCCGCCACTTCTTACCATACGAAAATAAATGCTGCTTTGTCTCCTATTTCATTCCTCCTGCTGCATTGTAGTATCTAATTATCTTGTTCCTTATCGTTTTCTACGCCTGGTTCTTTTAACATGGTCAACATTTTCGTTATCATGATACACTAGAGGACCTCATCTAACACTTTCAGTAGCAGCCTCACAGCTGCCGTCTTTCTCAAAACAGCGGCGTTAAACAAAGTTAAAAAATATTTTTCACCATTTCAGGCGCGAGACACAGCTGCGGAAACCACATTTTCGATAAGCTTACGAGATTTTCACCGATCCTGACATAAATTTCTATATAATCAAAGCCACTGCGTTATAATTATTCGAAATTATATACATTTAAACGATTTATCACGGTTTATTCGTATTTTTAATGTTAAGAATTAAAAGATATATATTTGCTTGTCATTTTTATTATAAACGTTTAATAACGCTCGTTATGAGATTAAAGTCAAACAAAGAAGAATAAAACAATACGAACACAGTTGTTTTATATAAATTCGGTGGTTTAAAATTTTATTACCGGTGTTTTTAAATGTAATTACATTATTTGCATCAACACTCTAGGACAAAAAAGGTTGGCACGAATGAACTAGAGTTATGTTCAATGATGAGCGAGAACATTGGGATTTGAGGTCACCCATGCACAATGTTGGCTACGTGTTGGCGGATCGGCAGGATTGAGCCGAGTTGTTATTCAATTTAATATTGCTATTTCCATAACTGAATTACATAGGATAACAACTGTTTCATCAAGATTCTCAATATTATAGTACGAATAAAAAAATAGCTAACACTAGATCTCAAAAAGAAGAGGCTGCGTTCATCCACAGTCGCCGAGACTAGAGCAAGTTTCTTCCTTTCCAAACCTGCATCGTTAATTTCCCGTTATAAAGACACCTGCCATATTTACTCTACTCCACATTTGGAACAGCGTCACACAAAAGTATTTATAGACCTTGATAATGATGTTTGTTATTGATCTGCATTTATAAAAATAAGAAGTATAATTACCATTTTTTGTAAATATAAATAATACATAAATTTAACATATATATTTTTTTAATGAAAGAAAAAATTTAAATTTCCCATCGAATTTTATGTTTAGTGTAATTAATAGTAATTGATTGCTTTCAATTTATTTAAAAAAAGTTGCGATGAGAATTACCCGAAGTCGTCTCTTTTCGGGCCGCCAAGTAGTCGATTAGGTTTGTAAGTCGTCTCTTCACGAGCTTCTAAGAAGTCATCTGTTGAGGCTTGCGAGTCGTCTCTTTTCGGGCCAACAAGTTGTCGTTTCAGGTTTGTAAGACGTCTGTTCACGAGCTTCCAAGAAGTCATTTATTGAGGCTTGCGAGTCGTCTATTTTCGGGCTTCCAAGAAGTCGTTTGTTCGGGCTTGAGAGTAGTCTCTTTTTAGACCGTAAAAAAGTCGTTTGAGGTTTGTTAATCGTCTCTGTTCGGGCCGCTTAGTAGTCGTTTGAAGTTTGTTAGTTGTCTCTTGTCGGGCTTCCAAGTAGTCGTTTGTTCGAACTTGAAAGTCGTCTCTTTTCGGACCGCTTAGTCTTTGTTTGAGGTTTGTGAGTCGTCCTTTTACGAGCTTCCAAGAATTTGTTTGTTCGGGCTTAAGACTCGTCTATTTTTGGGCCGAAAAAAAGTCGTTTGAGGTTAATTAATCGTCTTTGTTTGGGCAGCTAAGTAGTCGTTTGACGTTTTTAAGTCGTCTTATTTCGAGCCGACAAGAAGTGTTTTGAGGTTTGTTAGTCGTCTCTTTTCAGGCTTCCAAATAGTCGTTTAATCGGGCTTAAGAGTCGTCTCTTTTCTGGGCCGTAAAGAACTCGTTTAAGGTTTGTAAATCGTCTCTGTACGGGCCACTAAGAAGTCGTTTAGGTTTGTAAGTCGTCTCTTGTCGGGCTTCCAAGTAGTCCATTGTTCGGGCATGAAAGTCGTCTCTTTTCGGGCCGCTATGTAGTCATTTGAGGTTCGTTAGTCGTCTCTTTTTAGGCCGCCAAGTAATCGTTTGATGTTTTTTAGTTGTCTCTTCACGAGCTTCCAAGAAGTCGTCTGTTCGAGCTTGGGAGTCGTCTCTGTTCGGTCTTCCAAGCAGTGGTTTGTCCGGGTTCGAGAGTCGTCTCTGTTCGGGCTTCAAAGTAGTCGTCTGTTCAAGCTTGTAGATTCGTCTCTTTTCGGGCGCTAAGTAGTCGTTGGAGGTGTGTAAGTCGTCTTTTTTCGGGCTTAAAAGTAGTGGTTTGTTCGAGCTTGAGGTTAGTAAGTCGTCTCTTCACGAGCTTCTTAGTGGTTGTTTGTTCGGGCTCTAGAGTCGTCTCTGTTCGTGTTTCCAAGCAGTCGTTTGTTCTAGCTTGAGAGTCATCTCTTCTCGGGCCGCTTAGTATTCGTTTAAGGTTTGTAAGTAATCTCTGTAAGGGCCGCTAAGTAGTCGTTTGAGGTTTGTTTGTCGTCTCTTGTCAGGCAAACAAGTTGTCGTTTGTGTATTGTAAGTGGTTTGTTTTTCGGGCTTCCAAGAATTCGTTTGTTCGGGCTTGAAAGTCGTCTCTTTTCAAGAAGTAAAGAAGTCGTTTGAAGTTTGTTAGTCGTTTTTTTCGGGCCGCCAAGTTTTTTTTTGAGGTTTGTAAGTCGTCTTTTCACGAGCTTCCAAGAAGTCGTTTATTCAGTCTTCAGAGTCGTCTCTTTTTGAAGCCTCCAAAAAGTCGTTTGAGGTTTGTGAGTTGTCTCTTTTCGGGCTTCCGAGTAGTGGATTTTTCAGTCTTCAGAGTTGTCTTTTTTTGAAGGCGCCAAGCAGTCGTTTGAAATTTGTAAGTCGTATCTTCACGAGCTTCCAAGAAGTCGTCTGTTCGGGCTTTAGAGTCGTCTCTTTTCGGGCCGCAAAGAAGTCGTTTGAGGTTTTGTGAGTCGTGTCTTTTTCGGGCTGCCAAGTAGTCGTTTGAGGTTTTTTAGCCGTCCTTTTTCGGGCTTCCGAGTAGTCGTTTGTTCAGTCTTCAGAGTCGTCTCTTTTTATGGCAGCAAAGTAGTCGTTTGAGGTTTGTGAATGGTCTCTTTTCGGGCCGCCAAGTTGTCGTTGGAGGTTGGTAAGTCGTCTTTTGACGAGCTTCCAAGAAGTCGTCTCGTTCAGTCTTCAGAGTCGTCTCTTTTTATGGCAGCAAAGTAGTCGTTTGAGGTTTGTGCATGGTCTCTTTTCGGGCCGCCAAGTTGTCGATTGAAGTTGGTTCGTCGTCTCTTCACGAGCTTCCAAGAAGTCGTCCTCGCGTACGATGAAGAGTGTTTATTCACGTAGAATTCGCGTCTATCGATGCAAGTCGTATGCGCCGTAGCATGGATGGCATTAAGATTGAAATAAATAGGTCGAGGATAGTATGTGATTGTTTGAGAAAAGCTTCTGATGCTGTGAGATGATTAGCGCTGACGGATTCTTCACGGAAGATGAAGAGATTAATATCACCTGACTTTCGCGTCTATCAGTGCGAGTCGTATGCGTCGAAGCATGGCTGGCGGTCGAGTTGAAACAAAACCGTCGAAGACTTTGTCTACCCTCGTGCCGCTAACAGGTTCTGCCGAGTCTTTTTGTGTTTTATCTCAAGATCATGTCGAAACCTCCGGCTCGAAGTATAAGAAAGATCCAGCTTAGAAGGGCTGTCTCATCTACTATGTTGACTAGGAACCGTCAACCGCCTCCCTCCTCTTCTGTCATAAAAGACGACGACAGTACCCCGTCGAAAGTGGACCAACTCTGCAAAGTCGTCTCACAACTGGCAATTTAAATGTCAGTTCTTCAAAACGAGATGCAGAGGAAGAACCAGCTTCCATTCATTCTCTCCCCCGCTAAAGAAAAAGAGCCGACGCCCGTTACCCTAGCTCTTGCAGAAGAACCGACGTCTTACTCCCCCGTTTATTTCCCTCGACCTTACCTGATTGAGTCAGTTATTAACAGACTCCCTGCCACAACTGTTGTTCCTCTATAAACCGCAATAAACGCTAACGGACACAGTAAAATATTATCCCTTATCGGTCGCAGATGGTTGATGAAAATAGATTTTAGTGAGAACGCCGTCTTTATGGCGGCCTATAGTTTTTCACAAAAGGACATAGGCGACACGGTTCGAAAATGTAAAATCGGCTGTTCAGAAATTACGTCGATTATCGTAAGGGCTATTCCCGAATCATCAGCCGTCGTACTCAAATACGGAAAACCGACGAACGTACGTGACATCCGGCGATTCCTTTTTTTTGTAAATTACTATTCCGAGTACATAAATAAGCTAGCCGAGATAGCCGAGCCTCTAAACCGATTGGTCCGGAAGAGAACGCCGTTTGTCTAGGGAAAGGAGCAACAGAAAGCTTTCGAAAAGCTCAAGCAAATCATAGGTAGCCCCCCCGTTATCGCCCTTCCAGACTTCGAAAAGGAAATTACGATCCGCGCGGATGCGTCCAAAACAGCCCTCGGATCCGTGCTCCAGCAGGAGAAGAAGAGAGCCCCCGTCACGATTCGTTTCGCTTCACGCACACTGAACGCAGCAAAGCGAAATGTCTCCGCGACCGAGCGCGAGTGCTTATTTGATTAAAGCGCGACGTAGACGAAGCCGGTAATTCCTCTACTCCGTCCTCCTTCTCCTACTTCTCTTCCTCTTCCTCCTCCTCCTGTTTTCCACACCTTTTCCTTGCCCTCCTCCTTCGTCACCCTCTCTGTCACTGCCTTCTCCTCCTTGTCATCTACCTCCTCTTTTCCACCACCTTCTCCTAGCCCTCCTCCTTCTTCACTCCCTCCACCACCTCTTTTCCACCAACACCACGACAACAACATCCTCTTAATCATCTTTTCCACCATATCTTCCACCTCTTTTTCTTTTCCACACCTCCTCCTAGCAACCCTCATTCGCCACCCTCTCCGTCACTGCCTTCTTATTCTTGTTATCTACCTCCTCTTTTTTACCACCTTTTCCTTGCGATCCGCTTCCGTCACTCCTCCTCCTCCTCCTCCTCCTCCTCCTCCTCCTCCTCCTCCTCCTCCTCCTCCTCCTCCTCCTCCTCCTCCTCCTCCTCCTCCTCCTCCTCCTTCAATTCAGTTTTCCCAATATTGGCGATGTGGTAACAATCATAATATGATATAATTTCAAAGCGAGAGATGTGCTTTTCTTCTTTCACATTAAAATGTCAATCGAATTAGCTTATCGGCAATGAAGAGAAATTGACACATGAGTTGGGATTGATTGGGTGTGTTTGAATAGCATAGATTAAAAACCATATAATTGGCTGAATAGTTTATCTATGGATTTTCCTGTAAATACAGCATTTACCGATTGATTACGACCACAGACACGGGCGTCAGGATAACGCATTCTTCCAAGGCAATGAGTCGAAGCAATGTTCGTACACAAGTCTTTGTTTTATCATTCGATTCCGATATCGTGTTATTCAGGAACAACCTGTGTGAATGGATCCGAGGAGAGCAGATTGATTATTGTTACCATAATTAAATGAGTAGTATCGCATTTGGTGCTATATAGAACTTTTTAAAATTTTCTGCGCATCTTCGATTGCAATTGAAGATTCGGCTTTCGTTGTCCATTAATTCAATAACTACCAACATTAAACATACAGATCCAATCATTTATGTTCATTTGGTTTTATTTCATTGGTGATAAAATTTATATAATATACGACACACGAAGTATGAATGCGTTGAAAATTAGATCGATTATTTTCGCACCCAA